>BMAO01019993.1:0-130014 GCA_019973975.1 Trichonephila clavata | reverse complement strand
AATCAAATTTGAAGTTCAAGTATTGTAGTAAATCATGGAGTTTCATCTTACAGACGGCAGCTGCATGAGAAAAACATACATCAACAAGAATTTTTAATTTGCGAAGTGTGCCATAGATCATTTGAGACCAAGTTATCATTACAACAACATACATACCAGTTTTACACAGAGCTAAAAAAACCATTTGATTCTGATATGTGCGGTGAAGAACTAACACAAACACCCAAGTCTCACCAAGATGGGGAAAAACAGTTCATTTGCAAAATATGTGGGGAAAGTCTTCCTTTTCGATATAGATTAAAAGAACATCTTTTTGCACATTTCAAGCCGATTGCATGTGAAATTTGTGGAAAAAGGTTTGCCCTAACTAGACAACTTAGAAAGCATCAACGGTGTCATTCGGGAGACACGCTTCATATATGTGAATGTTGCGGGACAAAAGTTCCACAGAAAGAAAATTTGGAAAGGCATTTTATCTTACTCATACAGAGAAAAACCCCTATAAATGTGATTTTTGCCAAAAACGCTTTACAAACATAGGTAATAGAAAACACCATATTTGACAAAAACACGGATAGCATCGCTGAAAGAAATGTAACAAACACTCGTGTCTTTTTCACAGTCGAAAATACATGAACAACCGAAATTCAGCCTTTTAGCTCTGAACTTTTTTACAGACATGTGTTATCAAATGAGGTTATTCTGAGTCATCTAATGTTGTTAATCATAGTTTTATAATAACATTATTTGCAGCTTTTTTTTTAACAAAACCACCTTAGCAGTAAAAAGTTTTTACTTGCAAAGAAATGACATTGTGTATGAGAAATATATATATATTTTTTTGCCTGACAATTTTATGCTAAAAATAAAGTATACATTATGAGTACGCTTTTATTGTTCAGCGTTTAACCAGTGTTTTTCAGTTCAGACCACGAATTTTTTAATTTATAATGTCGTATTATTTGATACTGTACACAAAATTTTCTTTTTCTTATGAAAAAACTGTGTCTAAACTAAGAGTACTTCAAAAATAATTTCCTTTTAATTTTGGTTTTTGTTATAGGGGTATGTCAGCTCAGATTTGCGTTTTTTTTATACAATAATTTTTGTTTTTATAATAGCATTACTATAAAAACAGGGAACTAGTTTGTTAGCCTGTGTCTGTGGCCAAACTCTGCTTGGCGCGTAAAGAATCACGCCAAGCAGCGGGCATATATTTAGAATGGAATCCAAGATGGGGGCAGCGTAGCAGTAAGCGATTGTCAAGAAAGCAATTTTAAAGAAATTTTGAAATACAGTAAAATCTAATTCGAATGAAGAATGTAGGAACAGACTGAGAATAACCAAGATTAATAAAAAAGTGAATTTCAATATAATATCAAAAAAATATTTACTAATAGTAATATTAGCAATATATATGTTACCGGCAAAGTATGAAATCCGGCATTCTATAGAATGCCTAAATCTAGCCGGCAATGTATTAAATGATTCCTATTTCACACATTGCCTAGGCATTCTATAGAATGCCTTATGGGAAACCGGCAAAGTATGAAATACATCTCAGATTCATTTCGAATATTGTCAATTGGCAAGATATAAAACTTTTAACGCGTGTCTCAGGCTCAGAATCTGTTAGTTGTACATTGCTGTTTGTTCGGAAATGTCAAAATACTCAGATTTACTTAAACTTATTCAACAAAAAATTGGTTTTTTCCTGAGCTACCTGAAACTGGAGAAGCAATATATAGTGTTGGAGAATGAGACATGGTCTAAAGCAGGGGTCGGTAACCTATGTCACACACGAGCCACATGTGACACACGGAATAATTCTCAGTGGCCTTTGCACTACTCAACAAATTTGTAAATTTTTGAATTGTTTCGAAAATGCTCTACTGTGTGGTTCGCTGAATCATATTGGTAGATTGGTTTGACACGCAACAGCTAAAAGGCTGCCGACCCATGGTCCATAGACATGAAACAACTATTCAACGGTTAGATGCCTAACATTCGAGTTGATTCTCGATAAAAAAGGTTTTTTTTCTTCCTTAGCTAAAATGTCTTACTAGAAGTTAATAACTGATATAAAAAAAATGGTAAAAGGACTACTAAGAAGAAACCCAGGAACTATTGGTTGCTGAATAGCTATGATGCGATGTTTGCGGAAAATAAAAGTAAACTCATTTAAGCTGTTAAAGAAAGCGTCAGCATCATAAAATAGTGGTCCCCAACCCTTGTTCCGTGGATCAAAGAGTTTCAGGTCATTCAAGGAGCATTAAATTATTTCCATTATATTTACTGGGGTGTATTTTTCTCGTTTTTGTGCGACTTTCCATGCAAATCACTTTATATTTTATGTGAAATCATTTTATAATTATTTTTTGGTGCAACTGAATTTTACTCTGAAGGCATGTTAAAATACAATAAAATTATAAAATCAAAACAATTACAAATATGAATAATCAACGTCCCACCCTCAGAGGGCCACCGTAAAATTATCAAACATTGACTGGTCCGGAAGAGAAAACTGTTGGGAAGAACTGCTATACAGTATTACGTCACAGATTCTTTTTTTCCCCAATGGGGCTGCAGATTCATATTTTCACAATTTTCAGATCTAGTGCATTCTCCAGGGGCTGGTATCCCTTTTTAGTGCGGCATCATGTAAGCGATACCAATTGCCACCGGTAATTTTGACACCCAGTTTGACAATGTAAACTTGTTCTAGAAATTTAATTTGCCAAAAGCAAATTTAATTTCATGATTCTGGGGAAATGGTAGAATTCTGAAAGAACTTTCAAACAAATACAAAAATGCTACACGTTATAATATTGAACTGTACATCCCCCTACGTAAAATTTGCCAGAAAAAGCAGAAAATTATTTTTTAAAAAAAGGTATTGTGTAATACAAAACAATAATTTTTTTTCCGAATGCCAATATATTGGCACTTGTAATGAGTGAGAAATAGGATGGTTTTCCATCAACTTGGAACTTGTGAAGGAATTTTAATACCAAGTAAATGAGAAATCGCACACAATTTAACAATAATTTTTTTAATGACAGTCTCATTATTTTGTCAGAATAACATTTGTACTTTTAGGAATATAAGTCATTGATATAATATCTTTATCATGACCTTTTTTCATACTTTGCCTAAATAGCTTTAGGCATTCTATAGAATGCCTGGGCATTCTATACAAGGGCTAGGCAAAGTATGTAATCAATCTCATATTTCATACTTTGCCTAAAAACGTCCGGCATTGTATAGAATGCCGGCATTTCATACTTTGCCGGTAACATATATAATAATCTCATAATACAATTTTATAGTAATTATTATAAATACTATGTATTTAATACTATATAGTAATAATTATTATATATTCAAAAAGTATGATTTAAAAATAATTATTTTATATAATATTAACCATATAATATGATTTAATAGTAATTTTAAAAAAGAGTAACCACATCGTATAATAACAAGAAGCGTACATAAGAATACTCATTTAAGATAATTATAAATAAGTAACAAAAAATAATTATGAATAAACAACATCATAATAAATAAATAAAATAATAATACATATAAATAAATAACTAGTATAAGTAACATATTTAATAATTATAAGAAATATTATTTAAAAAATTACAAATAACGAATATTATATGATTATCTCACAAAAATAGTAATTGTATTTTTATAATTTTCTGTAAAAAACAATGTATATTAAAAATCCTAATGAATATCCAATAAAAAGTACTGCAAATATGCAATGTTCCAAAAACTGCAAGTTCCTTCTACGAATTTCATCAAACAAGGAACGTTGCAAAAAAACATTTTTTTAAAGTAAAATAAAGTGAAAATATGGACGATATATATTTATAGCAATAATTAGAATTACAACACTCATTCTTTAAAAAATAAAATATCCTAGAATTCACTTAATATATTAGAAATATTCATATTTGAAAATAGCACAAAATTAAACAAAAGACTATTTTGTTTTGCAAGGACAGAGCAAGTGCAATAAAAATGGTTAAATTGTTAAAGAAATCAAATTAAAATCGTCTGAAATTAATAGCGTTACTAGAGAAAAAGCCAAAAATTATTTCTAATATACGTTATCCCCATGGCAACCACATTGCCAGATGTTAAAAATATCAAGGTAACCATATGGTAATGTTATCGCCCATCTTGGCGAACATAAACAACAACCTAGCGCGTAGACCCAAAAATAGAAATATTTTGCATTCTGTCTCGAACTTTATAATTTTTAGCACATAGAACTTCTGGTTCTCGTCTTCGAAAATCTCAATGAAATACGATTGAAATACATTGATATTACTGAGATTTTTACCATTTAATAAATTAGAATTTTTCTATATTTTTATACATAAAATATCAACTTTTGTATGTTGCATCAATAAAAGGAATCAGAATTATCAGATAGGGCCGCGGGTAGCCTAGTGGTTAGAGCATCGGACGCCAGGCCGGAAGGCCTGGGTTCGATGCCCGATGCCACCAAATACTCGCCGAGTGCAAAACGGAGAATGTGCTCCTTAAATATGTGGGTCCGAATGGTGTCGCCATCTATCATGAGCAAAATCTTGCTGACACCTTCATAGGCTCAAAGCTTAGGCTAATGACAGATGTATCTCTAACCCGTTGCCATGATGAATTTCGTGAGCATCGATCTGACCGCGTCAGACAGGTGGCAACAGCAGAATTATATCAGATATCAAATATTAATTATAATATTAATTTATATGTATATATTATTATATATAATCCATAGGTTAATATTTTTGTCATTAGAAAGGATTCGTTTTTTTGGTTAATCATTAAATTTAAGTTATTTTTTGAGACACAAGTTAATAAATAGCATCTGATAAGGATTTTCGTACTCTCAATATTATTTATTATATGTGTAGTAAATACTGATACGCGTGTGTGTGGTGTTATAAAATAATAGTTATATAATTTTCTGGAGTCCTAGAATTGTCTTTTCTTGGATTTATTGGTAACAATAACTTTCAGCAATAAACGTAACAATCTTTAACAAATTAAACCATTACAAAGCCGGCTGGGTGGCGGGGTTGGTTTGTCGCTGGCCTTCTGCACCCAAGGTTGCGGGTTCGACCCCGGCCCAAGTCGGCGGATTTTCATGATGCAGAAAATCGACAGCGGCCATGTCGCATGTTTATACGGCATGTAAAAGATACCAAGGGTATGGCTTGGATGCTCTCGGCAAAATTAAATCCTTGTACAGGTTCGCATCGTTAAGGGCTCAGGTGTCTCCCTCTGTGGAGGCAACTGGGCGTCAAAATTGCTTGCTGTAATTGGTATCGCCTATATGGTGCAGCGCTTAAAAGTGATACCAGCTCCTGGGAAACGTACTAGGTCTTCAAAATGTTTGAAAGTACCAATGTGCAGCCCCATTAGGAAGGAAAAAAAACATTACATATTAATTAGACTGAAGCTATAGAGAATTCTCATATTCAAGATAAAAACCCTATTAAACAATGGCACCTGGTACGCCGAATCCAAGAATTACGAGTAAAAACAACAGCACAATTCGTTATGCTGAAGCCAAGTTCAAGATTCAACTGAAACAGAATTCGTTGCATATGGTTTCTTTCGAGATAGACCACGTGGGGTCAGAAGGTGCTGTCAACCACACTCAGACCACCCGGTCCATAATTCACAACAATATGAATATTAAAAAGCAATTATTTTGTTTTTTAAGATTTTCTTTCCTCGTTGATATTTTTCAATAACTGAAATCTTTCGTCGGTCATAACACAAACATGCATCGAGGCTTTGGCACAGAGTTGAGATGCCAGCTACCCTGAAGATATTGAAAATTCAGAATTTGAATAGTTTCCGAAGTTGTCTTTATACTGTGATCCTTAGAGAAAAACTAGAATCAATAGATGCGCTTTTTTCTCGACCATTTCATTTGGTTGATTTAAATATCTGTCTCCAGAAATTCTTGGAACACATATTGCGTCAAACTTACGGATAATTGCATTTATTTACTTATATTAAAGAAAAGAATTTGTGTTCCAAAATCTCACCTAGAACCGGAGACACTATAATGAGGCTTGCATCAGATACGGCACCACAGAGGGATCACGACCACACCCCTTGTGTTTGGCGCATAAGTTTGCGAAAACTAGAAGGAATGATTTAGAAATGCTTTAGAAAAGAGAGCAACAGAGAAGCCACATTTAAAATTTTCCCGAATATTTTCGATTTATAAACCCTCTAGTTCAGAGTGCGACATTGTTATTCAATCACTCACTCTAATTTTAAAAAAAAAACATAGTGGATCTCAAAAAGAAATTGCGGTTGTTAATGTATTTATTTTTATCCATTTCCTCATATATTGATAAGTTATTGTCTATTAGTTCAAGATTCTTTGGCGGTCACGGTAGCCTAGTTTTCAAGGTATGGGATCATGACAGGCATGTCATCAGCTCGATTCCAGACCCGCCGTGTAGGGGAGTGATGCACGTTAAATCGGTCGAGAGATTAAACGTCCTCTCGTTGGTGTGGTGGTTAGGAGAGGAGGTTCCAACTCAGCTGTCCACCTCGTCACTTGACGACTGTTTAAGATTGTGAAGTCCGTCGCCAAGAGTTCTCGTGTAGCTGAAAAGTGCGGCTTTAATATTCACTGACTCACTCAAAATTCTTTGTCAAATTTTAATTTTTCACTTAATTCCTTTTTTAAATCAAAGCAATATTTTTCTGATTTCTCAGATTTTATAACAATTTTCTTTGTAAATAATAAAATATTCCTTTTAAAATAAAAATTACAAGGCAATTACTACGCCGAGTATTCTCAATAATTTAATTATTACTTATATTATTTTTTCACTTAATGCCAATTTGAAGGTCACCTTTAATAAATTAAACTCCTTCAGTTACATTAAATACCATTATTTTCAAAGTGTCCAATGCGCGTTGTATTCCTCTGGTAGTATAATATTTCAGAGGGAATACCACACTTTACAATTATACTACTGTGAGCAATCAAATTAAGATTTGTGATCTTGTGATAGGGGCACTAGAAATAAAAAAGTTATTATGCATATCACGTTAATTTCAAATACATTAACTTATTTAACATACAAATGAGTAACTCTGTAACACCCGGTAAAAAAGTCTCCACCACGTCTTCCTCCATTAAAAAAAAATACTTTTCTTTTTGAATATTTGATGACAGTCTCTTAAATCTAATAGGCTGCATTTTTTTGGGCAATTTTCCCTCTTTGATAATATTATCTAAATCTTCACTTAATGATTTTTATGCTATCCCCCCCTCTAGTATAGTGGTTATGATACTCGGCTGGTGATAGAGTGGACTCGGATTCAAATCCCGAATAAGGCATTGATGTATCTTCCGGAAGAGAATTCGGATTTTCGCTTGAAATGGATTCTTGTCTCGAATGGAAAGCATCGCACCCCTTCTGTTCTATGCTGGGATCATCGTTTGTAATAAAAAAGTCTACATTCTTCTGCGTTTGTATTGTTCATCTATCTCTTGACTTTCATGTATATCCCATTATGAAACACAGAGCAACAACAATGTTTTTGTGAGCAAATTGATTCACATACTGCTTGATTGAGTGTATACTGCTGAGATTATACAAGAGCCAAAGCTACACAATGTCCCAAATCACATCCACATGTTCACGCAGCCATCTGATCTGAATCTTATAGAACACCTATGGGAGTGTCTGCAGAGTAGGATTTGTCAACACAATATATCTAGCCAGGTTATGCTGAAGAGTGTTCTTAAGCATGGAAGGGAGAAGAGATAAGAGCTGGAGAAATCACTAGACTTGTTAAATTAATGACGAAATGAGTTAAGAAGGTTTCCAACAGACAAGGCTATCCAACAAGCTATTAAATAGCTCATTATCTTTTTTAATAATTTTTATTATGCTACTAAAACGGTGAAAGCAGAATTTTCTACGTAATTTTTGTTAGTATCTCTGTACAACTTCTTTTATTTTAAAAATTTTTAAAGAAAACCCAAATTTTCTCTTGTTTTTATTCTCAAAACTTGAAATGAACTAAATAAAATAATTTTTTTTTCAAAATGTAGTTTTGAAATTTTTTCTCTCGTTATTCATGTAAGCAGTAGTATAGGAGTAAGCGTATGTCTTAGGTAATGAATTTTCATATCACTTGCGTTCAAAAATTTCATTCAACATTCATCACATTTATTAAAGAACGCATACGCTTATATATTGGTAAACATTTACTCACACTGATTAGGAATATGGATTCTCACAGTTATGTGTCTTTTGATATCTTTTTAAGGTATATTTGTAAAGAAAGCATTTCCTGTTAACTTGACATTGCTTTCATGAGATGCATTGCTTTTCTCCATTAGATAATGATTTATATTAGAACACGATTCTGAAAATTTTCTGCCAGAATTATCTCTCAGAAAATCTTTGGTTATGAAGCAGGAAGGGCCATAGATTTTCAATTAAATAATCTCTAATTTTTATAGAAATCGTATCAGGTTAGGTAGCTGGATCGTTTAATTCAAAGCCAAAATCTTCGTTATGAGATATTACGTTATTACCAGGCGAATTTTCTTATCAACATCTAAGTTTTCTGTTGGTACTATCAAGGCTGATGAATTTACATTTTGACATAAATTTTCATAATGAAATTTCAAACAAGATGTGTGTTGATGTTAATGGTCTTGGTTCAATTGCTTGTCAGTCTAATCCTATTGTGTTTCTCTCTCTGATATATTTATTTAGAGATCCCGCCAGTTTTGGGTTATCTTCCCCTCGTTACAATTTCATTTTTCTGTTTTGTGCTCCACAGACTTGTTTCTTTTTTTGAGAACATGTTTCTAAGAAAATATTTTTTGAACTAAATAAAAAAAGTTTAATTTTCATTCCAGATACAAAAAATCTTTCAATATACTATTTGAAAGTCGAAAGGCCATTTATGTCATTTGTTCCTAAATAAAGATTCAGATAAAAAAAAACTAATTTAACTGCAAATTTAAGAACGACTTTTTTTTGCGGAAAATTTTCTTTTTAAGAATTCAGTGCGAAATTTTTTCTTCTTTCTGATGATTTAAAATATTTAAGTAAATTACACCAATATATAAATACAAATTACTAAAAAGAATTTGTTATAAGCAATTGAACTATTGAAAACATCTCAGGTACATAATTAACTTTTAATGAAAAAGAGCTATAATTATTAATAATTTTTTGAGAACACGCTTTATTAACACGTTCCGTGTGGTAGCGCGAACTCCACACGGAACGTGTTTTTATTGTTCGTATCAGCAATCAAATTTTGTTTTACACAAACGAAAACAACCCCCAGAAACGAAAACTAAATTGAATTAAATACTCATTTTATCGCTTAGAAAATATAAAACATGTAAAATTGTAAGTGTATATTTAACAACTTTCATTTAAGTAACATTAAATTTAAAAAAACTATGAGTACTATAAATTTTAGCGGCCCCTGGTCCAGGCGCCCTTGTGCGGTGAACAATTTTGCCACTCCCACGCGGCGCCCCTGGTTATGTGGAGCGTATCACAAACATGCATTAAGGCTTCTGCACAAAGTTCAAATGCCAGCTCGTCTGAAATTATTGATAATTCAGAATAATGAGTTCAAACTCCGAGTCTATCTTTATTCTGTGATTGTGGCAGAGAGACTCGAAGCGGCAGAAGTGTTTTTCTCAATCGTTTCATTCGGTTGGTTTAAATTACTGCCTCCTGGTCTTCCTGTTACAAATTGTATGAAGTTGGCTTTGAATGCTCTTTATTTTCTTCAATTATATCAAAGGAAACCAAAACAAATTATGTTGAGGAAATATAACGAATCATTTGATTTGTCATTGAATAAACTTTCGTTTCAGTTTTTCTTAGTTCTGAATATTTTTCTAATTCAAAAATATAAACTTTAAAAAATTTTCCAAAGAAAAGTTATTAAACTCTCTTACCATTTACACTTATCGTATTGTACAGGTATGGAAGATCCTTGTGACATAAGGACGATAATGATCCTACCAATAATACAAAACAATTTCGTCAATGCATCATGCAAGAATAAATATTGTATATTGAAATAAAAATTCACAATCATACAAAATAAAACTAAAATCTAATTATTTGCTGCTTTATGTAACTGATCATTGAGTCTATAACGTGTTCCACGATGGTTCCTTCAATTTCCATGCTCGATTCCTGATTATATTAGATTTGATTATTTTTGACTTTACATCACTTAATGAGTACGATACTTTAGCTGGAAATCTCATTAAAACAATTTCCACACCACAACAAGGAGAAGATTTTGAGCCCGGTCCTATTTAGAAAAAAGATGAGACCCTGTTTAGGCAGAGTTAAATATCAAATTAAAATGAAATTTTTTTAAAAATTAGGATTTCAAATCATTTAGAAAATGGACTTAAAACTGCTAGTTTAAAGTTATTTATATTACTCTTAATGTAATCTGGAAAGAACTTTGCTTCCATACAGAAAAGAATGCATTTGATTTCAAAGATAGATGAACAACTCTCGAGATTGGAAGAGCATCAGTCTACCCCGTTAATATTTTAACATTAAAAAATGGTACATGGTCAACCCCAACAGATAAAGTAGAAATCAGATTTTTAATTGCTAAAACCACATCACATCAAGAGTTAAGTCCCCCGAACAGTTGAAGATGGTCAATTCTTTCATACTTTTTCGTGTACGAACCATAAACGGAGCCGAAATAATTCGCAATGTATGAGCTACAAATATATTATTATTATAATACACATTGTTGTGTATCTCTTATTATTGAATTTTTATAAAGTATGGCCTAATTTTTTTGGGTTGGAAGATAGAGTTATTTCTGAAATCTGTAAATATGTATTAAAGTCCTTTTGTATGCTACTTTTAACAAAAGTTGTTAAAGTTTCAAATATTTTGAAAATGCTCGGATCCCCACGTTCAAAAGTAAGCCCAAGAGCAAGATTTCTTCTTTTAACTAAATTTCTGGATTTCCAAAAATACCTGAAGGAAAATATTTATTATTTGTTTTGTGCGTATAATTTGAATAAAAATTTCATTTAAAAGACAATAAAGGTTATATATATATATATATATATATATATATATATATGCTAGATTAATATTATTAAAACAATATGAACAAAGTTTCGATCGATACCATCAAGCAAGTTCCAGAAAGTAAGCTGTCTTAAAATCACGTTTACAAACATTGGCATATTATAACAAATTAAAGAAAGCGTGACCACACTTTAAATATTTGCTTTGCTTTATTTGCTTTTACACTAATTTTGAACGCAAATGTTTCAATCACCAGTTTTTTTTTTATTTAAAAATTTTTTTGCTTTTATATCTAATAAGGCCTTATTAGCGATCGTTAGTATAAAATGAATTCACTTTATTACCACAAAAAATCAAATAAAAAATGGAAAAGTATTTCCTACTTTGGTTAAATGGAATACATATTCCTTTTACATTAATTTACGTTTTAGCATATAACTTGTGGGGAAAATATTTTCTAATACACACTGGGTCATTCCTTATAATTTACGAATCATATACAAATAAGATAAACTCTGTAATAACATGCAAAAAATAATTTTAATATCATATACTACGATTAAGCACATATGAGCATTCCAAATTACATGCCATTTTACAGATGTTATTAGTTTTTTTTATAAAACGTTTCATTTTGACCTATCCATAATTTTCGAGCGAAAAAGAAGCTTGCTTCGATACATTTCTGTCAATTAAGTTTTCTGTGTTTAGTTCGAATGTGTCTGCTTCTATTACTACTCTCCGAGAAACTTTCTCCACAAAAAGCGCATTGATAGGGTTTTTCGCCCGTATGAATACGACAATGCTTTTCCAAATTTCCTTTTTGATTAACTCTTTTTCCACAAAACTCGCATGCATACGGTTTTTCTCCTGTATGAATACGATAATGCCTCTTCAAACTTTCTTTTTGAGCAAAGTTTTTCCCACAAACTTCACATTTATACTTCTTTTCTGCTGTATGTGTTTGGAAATGTCTTTTCAAATAACTTTGATTCAGAAATGTCTTTTTACATTTATTACACTTATGTAGCTTTCTAAAGGTATGCAAGCGCTTGTGTTTTTGAACATAATGTCTACTCTGAAACTTTTTACCACAGATTGGGCATGGAAACTGCTTCTCTTTATTAAGTGTATCTTGATGTCTCTCAAGGGTATATTTGTCACGAAACTTTTCCCCGAATAATTGGCAAAGGAATTGTTTTTTTCTTTTCTGCTGATTCGTGGGTGTTTCCACCCCCTCTCTTTGTGTGAATCCTACAGCATTCATTTGTTTTGTATCTCTATGTAAATGTAGATGTTGTAGTAATAACAATTTAGTTTGAAACATTCCGTGGCAAACATCGCAAATTAAACAATTTTCTTTTGTATGTTTATTTTCATGATCCTTACGCTTACAAGGTGAACTGAAAGATGTACTGCAGTATTTGCATTTGTTTCTTGACTCTTCTGTATGAATAATGAGATGGTCGCTTAGCTCAAATTCAGAAATGAATCCTGCCATACATATTGGACATTGGTGCAAAGTTCTTTCTTTGTGCACCAGCAAGTGTTTCATGTAATGCCTTTTGTATTGAAATGTTCTGTGACACATATCACAGACATGCTTCGGGTCTTCTCCATTTCGCTGAACACTCATGTCTAGCAAATGTTTTGATCAATGAGTGTGCAAGGGCACGGCAATTTTTTCAATATTTTGTCAACCGATAGATGCTGTCTGAAATCTGCAGACTGGTTCGTCCCAATTTCGTCCTGAATTCATCCACACCAAATATCTGAAAATTATTTGTCTATTAGTTTTTGTGAATTTTTTTTAAAAAATTTTTTCCTTCGCCAATTGATATCGTTTATTACATATAGGAGAATGAGAGATAAAACAAAAAAATTTCTAAACTTAATATTGAATTCTTTTTAAAGATTGAAGACACCTAATGTAAAAAAGTAACTGTTTTAGTTCATTTTAAATCTTTGCAATCTTTCAATGGACATTGCCTAAGGAAATATATTTATTGGAAAGATGTATGAATTAAACCACATTGTTTAATAATTTCGAAGTAAAAAAATATAAATTTAGAATAAATTAAATATTAAATATAACTAGATTAGTTGCTATCGTTGCAACAATTTTAATGAGAACAATTTTAATTATTTTCTTGATTTTCATCAGGATTAATTTTGTGCACTTACACAAGAGAAAGATTCTGAATCTTGTTCGCAATCTCTTGATATCTAAAATTTCAGTACTCCAATCAAGCGGATTCGCTATGATTTCATATTTAAGATGAATACCTTTGAATGGAATAGGGTGAAAACTTCTAAACTAATTTAATAAGGTGTCAATTTAAATTTTTTTTTTGATTTTCGTAGGGATTTATTTTGTGAACTTACACAAGACAACGATTCTGAATCTTGTTTGTAATCTCTTGATATCTAAAGTTTCAGTATTCCGATCGGACGGATTCGCTGTGATTTCATATTTTATCTAAATACCTGGACATGGAATAAGGTGTGAATACTTCTAAACATTTCCAATTTAGTGTGTATCAGACGTTATAAAATACGATATCGGTTTCTGAAACTGATAAGGATTATACGAGAAACTCATTGTAGTTGTCGATTCCCAAAATCATGTGAAAGTCATGGAATGAAAAGTTAAGTTACAACTGATATTCTTGTTAAATGATTGATAAAAAAATTTTAAAGTACAGAGTAAAACATTATGAAATTTCATGTGATTCTCTTTTTTCATCAACGTCAGACTTCGAAGCTACTTTAGAAGTGGTGACTTTCTTTGCAATATTATAAATCAGTCAAGTAGTGAGGACATCACATAACTGGCATTAAACAAAATAAGAAAGTCCATCGGTGTTGATTGGTCACCAGAGTCTGTTTAGTTTATTCTCATTTACGTATTTTAACAGGGTTTTAGAAAATTAAAATTTCTTCATCATTTAATTATTTTCCATAGTGATTACACAGAAAAATATTTATGACTCTAGGTTTTTAGCAGATAATTTGCAAATAAATATATCTGAAACGCCCTCTGCTGTCTTTTCGACACCAAGACAATATATCATTCTAGAAATCTGTCATTCAGAGCAAAAGATAGTTGACAAAGTAGATAACATTATTAAAACTACCGGAAGTATAATATCGCACATTTATTTGGCCTTGAATTATGTGTTATTGGGTTAACAGCTGAAATGAGGCAGTTCTACTAAAATCGTAGTGTGTAAATGTTTCGTTCTGTAGTTCTGCGATTACGTTTAAATTACGTAAGTGCAAGCAAATCAAAAATCAGGTAAATATTGAACCTAAAGGAAATATTATTCACTAAAGCGAAAAAAGTTCGAAATTAAAAAGGGTAGTGGAAATGCAACTAAAAAAGGAGTGTCTTGCGTGAAAATGGTGTGCTAAAAAGGTACAGGAAAACTGAATATTATTGTATTTATTGTGCAAATGAGGCATGTACAAAATATAATGCATGAAAACTATAAATAATGGAAAGACTCTCATTATCACATAAATTAAGATTTTTCTTATTATACTAATATTTATGAATATTTTTGATTCCCTTTTATATATGTGATTAAGTAATTTGTTACTGTTTTTCATTATATGAAGGGTCATAATATATATGCTAATTACCTGTGATAATATTAAAAATCTTAAAACTAAACTCTACTGATCAGTGGTCAAGCCATTACTTAGTTATAACAATTATTTGATAACTTTATATTACGGTGTCGAAATGACACCGGAGAACGTTTAGAGGTAATCAAATTCCCGGACGTTCTAGTGTTAAAACAAGCCCTGCATGTTTAAGTACATTATCATTCAAACAAACCAAAAGCAGAGAAAAGCCTAATTAAAATTTTAAGTGCGATTTAATGAATAAGAAATAATTATATTATGACTTTTAATTATATTTTGCAATATATCTTTGGAGAAAATATTGCCTTCGGAATGCATTATATATAAAAATGTAAATAACTAAAACATGACAGATGTCCCAATCCAATATTAACTTGTCATGAATTTTATTGTGTTTTGAATCAAAGCAAGTCATATTTATTTTGAAGTCTATTTTTATGGAAGACATGCATTTCTCTGTACATTCAAATTATCTCACAATTTCCTGTTCAGCTTAGTACAATGTAAATTCGATGAATTGTAAAGAAAAAATCCTTCCTTTTTGAGAATGTTTTAACTATTTTGAGAATTTCAGTTTTTATATGCTTAGAGGAAATATTAGTTTCTAATTTGCATCGAAAATATGTAACAATTTTCAGAATTTTACACTAGCCTATACCCGGGTTCTAAAATTGCTTAAACACATTGAAAAGTATTTATACAGTGAAAAATATATTCTACTGCAATAGTTCAATGATTTCTATATTCCTCAGTTTAAATTAGGAATATCTCCCGTGTTCAAAAATTCTTTCTCTCCATTAACTAAAAACCTGATGGATCTAAAGTACCGCAAGGAAAAATATTTAAAAATACATAATAATTAGCGCAATATGAAAATGATTACTGGAATTTTGTGCAAGAATGCATATTTTATGATTACAAGAAAATTTTTAAAAAATCGAGCAAATTTTTTAAAATTTAACATGTTTTTTTACGAGAATGATTTAAATAATTATAAACGAGTATTGTCTACTGTGTAACGCTTAGAGCTATAAGGTATTTGTACTGAAATATTGTGAATTAAATATTGCATGGAAGTGCTTTCTTTGGAGAATAAACAATTTTCTTGATAATTAAGTCCTTTCATTTGGATTTCTATTTGATATATTCTCTCTTTGGGCTTTATTGCTGAAACTACGAGACGCAGTGCTTTAATTGTGAGCCACGATTTAGTGAGAAGAACGATTCTTGTGCTGCTAGGTCTCTTTCCAGACTTCCACACGATGCCAAAGTATTTGAGTGATTGAGGGAGTGTTTATCACATTCCACTCATATTTGAACGAGATCTTTTTGTGAAGGACCTCGTAATTTGGAATCGCGATCAAGTGACGATTACACCTTAGCTGACGTCAATCCTCCCAAACACCACACTGAAACCACGTTAGATTTTTCATTCACGACAGATTTAATGTGCACCAGCCTTTCTATATGTTGCACCCACAGTGTCATCAGGATACGAACCACTGGTTCATTGATGACTTTCATGACCATCACCAATAGGCTACCGTAGCCAAATGTTAACGACGATTGGCCACGTGGTCACATGTGTTTGAGTTTTTATAGACATAAAAGGTGCATCGACTTTTCTTCAAGATAGATTTTTATCTTGTAACTTACGACTCGACAGAAACAACATTATCCACGAGTTGGCTACCATGGCAACTGGGCTTGGGTAGCCACAAGATATTAAATTTCTGATGACTTTGTTACTGCTCAAAATCTAGGTAAATAAATAATCGAATATTTGATGAGAATTAGATTGTGCGTATTGCACTATGTGATATTTGTTTTAAATTTTCTTATTTATTTCTTAATTTCTTAAATATTAATTAGAAGATGGAGTGTTTGCTGCCTGCAAAGAATTACAAGTAATCGACACGTGTTTCATAAAAATTTGTAAAATGGTTTTCTTTGACGATATCAAGCTTTCAACGCCTCTACAAATTTTAGCAAAGGCTCAATATAAAAAAGGTGTGAAAATAATAATACAGCTGATATATTATCTAGATTTAACAGAGTTTCAATAACAGGTTAAAAGAACCTTGCTGCGGATCAAGTAAGGAGATGAATTGAGTAGTTTACACAAGCTATGCTACTTTGAATTCAAAGTTTGATTCTGAGCATTTTTTTATGTAAAAATATTTAGTAAATTGTGGCAACTAATGATAATTCCTGCAAAATGTATTCATGCAAAACATTCTTGAACTTTAATCACTAATTAAGAAATTTAAAATCTTATATGACGTAATAAACTAATCTGCATACGTTATCAAAAATCATTGAATAAAACTTTTTTAAAACAACAAAATGAAAATGAAAAATTATTTCTGATGTTTAGTTCATTATGATCATTAAAAAAAGAGAGAGAAATTAAATTTGAAGTTTTTAAAGCCAGGAAAAGTTATAGAATTAAGTTAACTTATTTTTATAGACGATATTATTGGTATTGAGGCAAGTATTTTGAAAGAACCTTATATTCGGAATTTTTTATTATGAATAACTAAAAATCAGCAAAATGATGAATTAATTTATGTATATTATTTTTAAAGAAGTATGAGTACCACAATAAGCTAAAATTAAAGACTTACTTCAATGCGTATATCTTTGATATTTTTCAATAACTGAAATCGTTCGTGGGTCGTATCACAAACATGCGTCGAAGCTTCTTCACAGAGTTGAGATGTCAGCTACCCTGAAGTTATGGAAAATTCAGAATGTGAATAGTTTCCGAAGTTGTCTTTATACTGTGATCCTTAGAGGAAAAACTAGAATCAATGGATGCGCTTTTCTCTCGGCCATTTCATTTGGTTGATTTAAATATCTGACTCTAGAGATTCTTGAAACATATTGCGTCAAACTTACTTTTAATTGCATTTCTCTACTTATATTATATCAAAGAGAAGGATAAGAGATTGTGTTTTCCAAAAACTCTAACATATTCCTTATTTAGTCGTGTCTCATGATTTTCATTTTAGTACTTTATTAAATTGTCAAAAACGTTCCGAATCAAAAGAATAAAACAGTTTTCATTCAAAAAAATAACTAAACTATCTTAATAATTACAATCATTCTGAAATACGCGATTTTAGTTACTTAGGATATGACACCAATAAGAGTGCAGTCCATATATAATGCATACTTTTTTTAAATTATGTTTAAAAATATTTTTTACTTATGTCACCAGTTAACAAAGGTTCCGAATAATGAGTTAAAAGTTATTTTATTGTAGAAATGATATAATCTATTTCGTGATATCTGATCCAGATGATTATTTAATTTTCACTTAAATCTTAATCCGGGCAATTGCAGAAAATCTCGGTAGCTGAGTGGTCATGGTCACGAGATCACATGAAGGTATTGTCAAGATTCTGAATCAAACCCTATTGCCACTAAAAACCCGCAGTTTACAGGGTCCGATGCTCACTAAACACATGGATTTACTATGAATTCCCACTGGCTTGTTTAGGAAGTTCTGAGTGTGGGATGCCGGCTCAAATGTCATCCTTGTCACTCGACCATGTTGAAAAATATGAGGCTCGTCGATAATGACAACATTGAAATCAACTTGATTCCCGACAAAGAGGTGAATAAACTGATCCACGAACTCCTCACTAATATTGAATTCGATGTTTTCTCTACAACCAAACCAATCATTTTTCATCCAATATCCATTTAATGTAGTGAGAAATCATTAAAAGACACAGATTTTACTATTAAAGTCTAACTTTAGAAAAGATACGCAATAGTTCACTTGAGGCACCTTCGGCCACACCAACAACCCGTGTGACACTATAAACAGACTTGCATCAGAAAGGGCCCATTAGAGGGATTCCGGTCGCACCCCTTGTGTTTGTCACATAAACTGCAAAAATCTAAAATGAATGATTTAGAAATGGTTTGGAAAAGAGAGCCACAGAAGCCACATTTCAATTTTCCTAATTTTTTCAATTTAAAAACCCTCTAGCTTAGAGCGCGACATTGTTATTCAATCACTCACTCCAAATAAGAAAAAACATATTGTGAATCGCAAAAAGAAATTGCGTTTGTTAATTAATTAAATTTATTTTTTGTTTTCCATTTTCTCACATATTGAGCACTTATTGTTGGATACACGTTTTTTGGGAAAATGCAATCATTATACTCATTAATTTATTTTTCGTATTTTTTTACTCTACTTTGGCATGTCCTGAGGATTTTAACTTGATCAAAATCTTGTAACTAAGTACAAAACATTTTATTGCCACTCACAGCGAAAACCCTGTAGCCACTAAAGAGATCAAATATGATTGTATATTAGAGTTCAAGATTCTTTCGTGGCCGCGGTAGCCTAGTGGTCAAGGTATGGGATCATGACAAGCATGTCATGAGTTCGAGCCCAGACCTGCCGTATAGGGAAGTGATGGACATTAAATCTGTCCTCCTGTTGGTGTGGTGTGGTAGTTAGGTGAGGGAGGTGCCAACTCAGGTGTCGTCCTTGCCACTTGACCATGGTTCAAAATTACGAGGTTCGTCGTCAAGACCCTTCGTGTAGCTGAACAGTGCGACTTTTTTTTCACTGACTCACTCAAGAGTCTTCTCAAATTTTATTTTTTCACTTAATTCCTCACATAAATGAAAGCAATATTTTTCTGAATATTCAGATTTTGTAACAATATCCTTTATAAATAATAAATTTATTCCTTTTAAAATAAAAATTGCAAGACAATTACTATGTCAAGGAATTTCAATAGCTTAATTGTTACTTATATTATTTTTTTCACTTAATGAAGAGTGGCGAATTCATCGATTAAACTCCTTCAGTTACATTAACTACCTCTTTTCAGAAGACTTCAATGCGATGCTTTCCTCTGGTAGTATAATACATAATACATATAATACATACATACTCTTCAAACTCTCCTTGGAGCAATAAGTTTCAGATTTGTAATCATTTGGATAAGGGCACTAGAAAGAATAAAGTTATTAGTCATATCACGTTAATTTCAAATCCAGTCAGTTATATAACAGACACTTGGGTAGCTCTATCTCCCATTAAGTTTCCACCACGTGTCCCTTTATTTAAAAAAAAAAGACATTTCTTATTGAATATTTGATGACAGTGTTACAAAACTAATAGGCTGCGTTGGCACTTATCCATCTTTTATAACATTATCTCATTCTTCGCTTAATTAATGCGGTTTTTGTGCAGCCACAACTAGTATGGTGGTTACGAGTCTCTGCTTGTAATGGAGTGGGATTAAGTTCGAGTCCCGAATAAGGCATGGATTTACCTTTGGGAAAAGAAGTCGGACATTTACCTGAAATGGATTCCCGTCTCGATTGGAAAGCAACGCACCCCTTCAATTCTATCCTGGGATCACCATTTGTAGTAAAAATCTGTGTTTGCATCTTCTATCTCTAGTCTTGCGTATGTATCCCAGTATGAAACACACAACATGAATGTTTTTTTTGGTTCACAATTATTGAATCAGATTGTAAATCAATTTCAAGTGTTACCTCATTTGAAATAGAGGACTCAATTGCAAGAGCATGTAATAATTCAGTGGGATTTGAAGCGTCAGGCCCACTATTGCAGGTTCACTATTAATTTACCATGGGTTGCACGTGTAAATGTTTGCCAGTGCATCGCGTTCTTTCGATCTGGCATCGTTGCGAATTTGTTCCATTGTAAACTGAATATAAAATGCAGAAAATTGAAATGCGTCCAGTAAAAAAAAAAAAATTCTTGTACTCAGAGTTTGAAATTCTTCCGTTTGATTATTTTTTCAATATAATTATTAGCAGGGAAAAATTCTACATACATATTTTATATAAAAAAAGAACTATAATTTATCAAAAAGTTAAATTCATAGGAAATTTGTGCTGATTAAAAAATTTAAAGTATAATTCACAGACAAAATTTAAATCCCGAAATTTCCGGATTTGAAGAAACACCGGGAACCCGAAGTAGCAAAACTTAAAGCGTTTTGACCGATTCATCTCAGACTTTGCAAAATTTTGAAAAAGTTTATTTCTCAATATTTTGCCGAATTTTTCTGAACTGATTTCAAACGCGCTCGCGTTACCAATATCATTCACCATAATCTCTTTGTGTGATTTTAAATAAAATTGTCATTTTACAGCTTCTGTCCAAAATTAAGCAACAGACTTGATACTGTTTAAAACTGTTTTCCATATTCCATAAACGATAATAGGCATCTAGAAGCAAACTCGTATAGTACCATTGAATTCGTAGTCCAACGTGGTGCTAATGTGGATGCTGCTAGCAAAGAAGGGAATACGATACTGCATATTGCCTCTATCTTTGGCTTTACAGAAATAGTAGTAGACATTATGGTAGTACGGACTACGTAATATTTTCGGTAATACTCCTCTACATCTTTCAGTGAAGTATAAGCGTTTGAAAGTTATGCAAACTTTGTTGTGATCTGGTGCCAATTTCAACTGCCTAAACTGTTTAGGTCGATCTCCCCTTCATTTGGCTGTTCAATATGCTGACATAGTAACGTTGGGATTGCTGATAAAAAAGGGGCATCTCTCGAAGTGAAAAACAAAGAAGGCCGTACTTCTCTTCTTGCAGTTTCATAGAATGAAAAGGATTGCGGGCAGCTTTTTTTGCGAAATAGAGCAGATATGAACACAATCGGAAGAGATGCTTTTAGTCCGCTACACTTGGCTGCTATGAAGGCCAATAGAGAAGTTGTGGAATTATTGCAGAGTAGAAAAGTAAATGTGTATCTGAAACGTTTTTATAACTCTGAATAAGGTTACACATCTCTAGAGAATGCTATAGCAGATAAAAACGAAAGAAATTATAAGACTATTTTACCTTCATGGAATAACAATGGAGTAGTGTCTATTTTCTACGCGAGCAAATTTATATATGCGTGGCATAATACTCATTGTTAAAATTAAAATATCTTCCCCTCCTTTTTTAGTAGAAGAGCTTATAAAAGTCCTGTCAGAAAGGTATCGCTAGAAGAGAGTGAAGAACATAAACTTGATGATCATGACGTCCATATTTATAAAGAAGATCTAAAAATAGTCGGCTTTTCAAAACCGATAGGTAAATGGACACAGAAAGCTAAAATCAATAATGAATTGATATGGTGTTTAGCGCATCATACAGGAAGAAGGCAGTGAAAAAGGCCACTAGCAGCTATTTGTCAAGGCACAATCTTAAATTCGAGGAAAATACAAGAGAAGAGGCAGATAGCCATTGTTGCTTTCAGCTTTTGTGTTCCTTTGCACGTCTTTATTAACTTGATTAAAAGTGCACGCCAAAAATCTTTTATATATATTTCTTTGTTTTCAATTTTTTGGTATTCCATCATTATGTTTAATATCTTCCCTCGCCACTGGCATCTTCACAATAACTTTCTACATTTGATGTAGGCAGTAGAACTACAAAACTTATTGATAGTCTTGTTGCTTATTCAGGTATATGTTTGAACGATGATAATATCCCTCATTCATTTGTGTTTACTTGAATTTGTGATGATTTGTACTTATCCGCAAACTCTACCTGTGTATAGCCTCTAACAAATCGCCCATCTTTTACTTTTTGTGCCATTTGGGATTTTAGAGGTCTTTCCTCTGATGTAACATTGTTAATTTCAATTCCTTCTGACAAAAATCTAGTTTGTGCACAAACTGTCTCATGAACTTTCGGGTCTTTTATTCTTTTTAGGATGGGCAATAAATAGAACCTGCTTGTCTTCGCGATTAATATAAAATCTTTCTGGGGGCTGAGGAACGAAAATATAAATGTCATATTATAATTTATTTTCCATGCTCTCGAGAGTTGTGGGTTCAGTGCTGTATATTCGTAGCTCATAATTTTTTACTGCTGACATTGCTACCCCAACTCTTTTTACGAAATCAACCCGAGAACATCACATCTTTAATCTAATAAATTTTGCTTTTTGTGTTATTTGATAGCAAAAAGAATCAGAATCCATTGTCTTTTTGGCAGTAGTCATTTTTTCACAGAAATTTCAACAAACACGGATTAAAATATAGCCAAATAAACTTTTTATTCTTTTCTGAGATATTCTTTAAAAAGGGGGTTGGTATTGATTCTAATAGTTGATGGTGCTATTTTATTTTGGGACTTGAGCGTCACTTCACCACATATATAACAAGAGTTATGATGATTTAAACAAGCTCTATGCATTTTTTAACTAACAACAAATTAAAAGAAATAAATTTGCAAATACGTAACATACAACAATCCAGACACAAAGCACTCACAATTACATGTTTACTGGTTCACTACTATCTCACAACTGACATCGTTCTAATGAATGCATGCTAGTCCAGACCATGTCTGCGCCTGTCTGTTGTGTCTGGTACCAAAGTGTCTGTACATGTCTGAACTTGCACAACAGTAGCAATGATACCATTTGAGTTAGCTCATGTGGTTCCATCACATTTACAATGCTCTAGGAGTTTTTATTTTACAATGGACAAATGGTCATTTATTAAAAAAAATTTCAATACATTAATTGAAATTGAAATTTTAAAAAAAAACTGTGGGTGATGGAGAAATTCCGAATACATATTTGAAAACACGATAAAAAACTGCATTAAGTACAATTATTGGTACTCATGAGACAAAAATCATGTTGACCAGTGTTATGCACTTACTTAACGGAAGTTACCGATAACGAATCTTCTTCATCGGTGACCCTGAGAACTTTGAAAAAAACGCCACCTTAACGCAGCAGTCAAGGCGCCATCTGTCCAGCGCAAATACAACGAAGTCGTCAGACACATGACGCAAACAACAAACAAGTCGCACACAAATGACGCAACCTACAAGCCGTCCCAACCTAATGACAACAAATCACAGCCTCGCCATAACAACGATATCGTTCGTTCGCCTACTGACTCACTAGTAGGAGAATGTGTGGAGGTGTTATCTATATAAGTCAGTAACTGCCCCCGGATTCAAGTGATCCTTTTGGTTCAGCGGTAAGACATGTGCTTACAAAACGGAAGGTAACGAGATAGAATCTCCTTCACATCTTAACGGACGTTTATGGGTAATCGAAATCCCTGCATTCAGTTATCAAGTAAAAAATCTTTAGAAAGTTGTGACGCCATTATCTTTACGTCTTTGTGAGAAAAGAAGCAATTCAAGGATATTGAAAAAAACAAAGTAAATTAGTATCATTGAGAGTAAAATCATTGTTAAAACGTTGAAAGATGGAAAAAATCGGCTGGGTATAGCCAAATCCGTTCATTTCAGTATTCATATTTCCAGCGTGTTATTAACTTTAAAGCTGCATGAATTTACTCATCCAAAACTCTCTCTCGTTCAGGTCTTCCTTCTAAACTCGCAATCAGAGAAAAACGAAGTATGATATCCTTGGTGAAAAAAATATCCGCGTTTCACTGCAGTTCAAATAACCGATATTCACGTTAAGTTTAACAAAATCATTTGTGCCGATACCGTAAGAAAAATCTTGAAAAACGCCAGATACGGTAATGGAGTGGCTTGCAGAAAGCCTTATATTTCAATGACCAACTGGCTGAACCGGATAGCTTTTGCAAGAGACTTGATATTCTATAATGAAAGCAAATTTGGCATCTTCGGCATAAAAGGTCGTAAATTGATATATAGAAAACCTTTCACAGCGTTTCAAAAAGAGCATTTACTACCAACGGCAAGGCAAGGTGGATGTGTAGTCTTGGGGGGGGGGAGGGCTGTCAAGCACTGGTGTTGGAAAGTTGGAGTATATCGAGTCAATTATGAACAAATATGATTACCTTGATGTCCTAAAAACAGTTTAAGAGCAGTCAGTACACAAAAAATCTTCAGATTATCGATTTTGAAATTTTGATATTTTTAAAATCTCCAATCCATGATCTTTCCGATAGTATAGCACATTTCGTATTTTATGAATAAGAAGTATGTCAAAAAGACAAAAAATGATCAACTGTTTTGTCCCCGCCCCCATTTTGACAGTTAAAAGTATAAGCATTGTCTTTTTAAACCTGTGGAAATGTTGCAAATCCTGTACTTATTTTATTTATTCATACACAATTAACTTTAGATAACTGTATATGAACTGCAAGTTTAACTTTTATATTTGCTAAAAACTTATATAAACTAATCTTAAAAGTGATGCAATCCTATTCAGTGAAAAATAAAACTTATATTGTTGTAATCATACAACTCCCCAATGAATGGGCAAGTCGGAATTTTTTTTCTCATGTTCACTGTTTGGACAGAAAAGGCTCAATAGGAACATTTAACAGTTTGAATAAATTAAAATTAACCGTTATAATTTATATAATTTTTTAAGAGTACAAAAGGTGTATTTTGGATGTACAAGTTTTAAAAGGAGTGTGGTTTACGAAAAAGTCGTAGAAATCTAAAGGAGTACGGTTGGTTACCTGGAATATTGTCAAACACTACAAAGTATTAGAAATCAATTCCGCAATTTGCAATTATAAAAATGTATGGAAAATTACAGGGCATTTTTTTATATTTGTAATTATTATATGTTCCCACCTTAAAACTACAATTTCTAGAGCGGCACCCGTCAAAAACACAGGGCCCTGCCCTCACTCTTTGTCCAGCTCGCCCCTGCCTAAGCGGACACTGCAAGTGAAAATGCCGTTTTCTGTTTGTCTATATCATGGCATTGCAGACTGCATCATGTATTTTACATGTTCGTTTTATACCTTTACATCAATCTGTTAAAGTCTGATTTTAAAATGATATGAAATTCTTAACATTCGCAACAATGCCCTTTATAATTTTTTTAATACTATATGAATGCGCCTTCAAACGATTACATTATTATGTTGACTATTAAATTTATTTTAAGTATAACTTAGCGCTCAGATTTTCTGAATTTTAAAATAAATATTTCCAAAACTATTGTAGATAGAATCATAATTTTTCTTTCCAGCGTTTTAGCTTCTCAGTTTTGCTTCTAATTAAAAATTTATTGTGTCGTCATCAAATTTTACAACATATTTCTTGCTCTTAACATGCATTTTTTAACCGAGGTGTATGAAATTTACGAAGGGCCAAGGAGTATTTTTCGTTGTGTTTAGAATTATTGAGAGAGCATGAAGGGTTATGTCATATGGAGAGAGTGGTTGAGTTAAGTGAACCTGTCCAAGCAATACTACATACCCCCCATAGCATTCTGTGCTCCGATAAACAAACAACTAAACTGAAAGTTTTCTTTAATGCTTCATCTCACACCACGAAGGCATAAGTCTTTGATATCATTACAAGATTCAGAAGACACAAATTCACCTCTACTGCCGATACACAGGGAATTTACAAGCAGATTCTTACCTCACAGGCTGAGAGACCTCCAACATATCGTATGAAAAGTTGGACCGCATTCAGATGTCATAACTTACCGCTTTAAAACTGACTTGCAGAATGTCCAGAATATATTTTCCTGCCATAAGGCCCTGCAGCACTGGACTAGCGAGAAAAATTGAGACTTTCTTAGGCCTCGGAGGCCTTTCTCTATGATACTTTCTTGGACGAAATTATGTGTGGAACCCCTGACATAGAGACTGCTCATCAACGACAGTCACAGCTATGAGATGCCATGAATTCATGTGGAGTTACACTACATAGGTGGTCTTATTCCCCTTATATACTAAATTACTCTTTATCTTCAAGCATAGGGTATTCTTTACCTTTTAAGCCTGACTTATTTGTAAAGACGTTAGGCATCAGTTAGAAACCAATTTAAGATCTCATCGTGTTTAAAGTATCTATTTCGAGTAAACCATCGTTTACCAAGTGTAAAGTACTAAGCGTAATAGAAAGACTTTATGATCATTTGGGTATATTGGGCCTTTTGCTAAACAAGCCAAAGACCCTTCTGCAGCTATTATGGCAGAAGATTAATGGGGATGATTTGCATTCCAATCCAATTGCCGAGGAATGGAGAGAGTTTGTGACGACCTTCAAGTGTATCCAAAACCTGAAAATAAGCAGGTTTATTCTGTCCAACGCCTGGTTAAACGTTGACCTTCAGGGATTCGCAGACTCATTCGAGACAGCCAACGGAGTTATTGCCTAAGGTGTTTTCATCAAATCAAAAGTGAAAGGATAACCATTTTGGCTAGCAGATCTCGTATTGCACAAATCCTAGTCATTTCAATACCACGGCTAGAGCTCTGTGCTTGTATTCTTATAGCTAAACTTGCGTAAAAAATACGCTCCTGTATAAAATTGGAGATAAGTGAAATTATGTTTCGTACTGCCTCAACGATCACATTGGCGTGGTTAAGAACACCAGAAAATCACTCTAAGAGCTTTATGTAACCACGTCTCAAAAATTCAGAGGCTGACTGTGTTGTCGCCACTAACTCCTGATTATCTCTTGATCTTGTTTCTAGTTAAATCTTTCAACCAGTTATGGTAGAAAGGCCCACCGTTTCTTGAGAAGTTTTAAAACATTCGCAAGCCTTTTATCACAGTTTTGCAGTATATCTTTATATATAACCTATACCCAATCTTTTATTTAAATCTTTTGCAGTCAAAGCACAGTTTAAAACAAGTAGCAGGTTCACCGTAGAAACAAAATTTAGTCATATAGGTTTTACAACGAAATATATTTAGGGCAATGGTTCTCATTACTTTCAATACTTACGACCCAATTTTCAATCATAAAATTCATCACGCCCCTTTCCCTTTTTTACACAATAACAGTGTATTGAATTTAATAATGACGTACTTTAACCCTAAAGCTACAATACAGCTTTAATTATAAACCGTACAAATTATCAAGATAATTATTAAATTTTGTACATAATTTTAAATATGACCAACCCATGGCGTCACTGCGTGGTGCAATCGCATCGGAGAGGGGCACGATTCTAGGGGGCTCCAAGCTTGTCTCGCGCCAAGCACGGCTTTAGGATCAAATCTTCACTTTGTAGGGGACCATGATACTGCCCGTTGCACCACTAATAGTTAATAAACTTGTTCTTAATTTAGTATAGTTAAAATAATTACCAAATACATTGTTCAGAACTGATACATTTATGAATGCATTTTATCCGTGTAAATTTGTATTTTGTTTTTTTTACGCAAGAATGTACTTTTATTTAGCTTCCTTTCAATAAATTCATAATATTTGTAAATAATCATTTACTTTTGACATGGTTGCGTCCCCCCCCCACTGAAGTTATCACACACACCCTAAGGGTTCGTACCTCACAGTTTGAGAAACACTGTTTTTGTGCATGATAAACCAACTATTTAAAAAGTCTTCTATAACTGGATTCTGTACCTTATTTATAGAAAGCAAAAGTGTTCCGATATTTCCAATATTATAAACATCAACACATCATGTTATCACGTAACATAAGATGATAAAGACAACACTATAAGCATGTTGTCAATTCGTATAAATACGAATATAATGTTATTTAATGACTCAAAAGTCCCAGCCAAAATTTTCCAAAGATTTATTCACATCATCTTTTAAAATTCCTGTACCTGGAATATATACAAGTAGGAAATTCAAACAAAAAGCAAGGCAAAAAAAAATCTGAATTTATTTTTTTCAAAGAATACATAATTATGGACTCAAAAAGAATAATTCTAGAAGTAAATTTTTATCTTTCAGAGATTGAAATCTTACGATTTTTGACTAGGCATCCGTTTAGATACTTTGACACACGCTTGAAACATAGTACATTATAAAATGCCAAACACAGTCCATTATTTAAGAATTTAAGGATGATAATTATTTTGTACTTCGATATTTATGAGCAGCATGCAAAATCAAAGGATTTTACACAACTACAAGGATATAAGAAAAATAGAAAGATTATATTTTTGGTCTTTAAGACAAAAAAATATTTTTTGTCAAAGTAAACAAGATATTGAAAATACAACTTTGGCTGGGTGACGTCATCATACTAAAGAGTCTGTGTGGAAAGTATTCATTCTTAGCAATTAATTAATATTTTAAACTGTGTGTGTGTGAAGAAAATTTTGCTAAAGCCCAGTACTTGTTGAACTTTTTAACTGACATGCCCGAGATAATCTCGGACACGGTATTTATGCTCTAAAATATCACCCCGAGTATTACAAAGTGAAATTTTTTTGAGTGCACCTCAATGTTATATCCGAATACATATCGAGAATAATTTATTTCGTCTTCATTTCTTAGTCACATTCGACTCTATATTAGGAAAAGGTAAATTGATGTTCAATTCAACAGATGGTAATTGATGGGCAATTTTTATATTCCTGATTCTTCCATGAACAAACCTCAAAAATAAAATATTAAGATATCTTCAAGCCATAAAATTTGTTTTTGACTGCAACCTAAGTTTGGGTACTGTAGTTCGCTGTGATCAGGATGTATCCTTTCTTTCGACAATCGGAAAATGGCAGAAAATATACATTTCTTAATTTACTAGACAAAGTAGTCTAATTTTTGCTCCATAAAAATGTATTTGGTAAACGTATTACATCTTAAAAGTTTTGAATCCAAGTTATAGATGGGAGTGAGAGAGAGAGAGAGAGAGAGAGAGTGAACATTAACGTCGCACTATTCAAATAATCAAAGGCTTTTCGTGATTGACCTCGTAGTTTTGAATCATGTTCAAGTGACGTGAAGGACACCTGAAATGCACTTCCTCTCCTTTAATCCCCACTGCAATAACGGGAGGACATTTGAGCATTTACAAATTTCTCTTCTGGACAAAAATATCCTGGCAAATTACATGCAGTTAAAAGACAACAAAGAGGAAACACGATTCTGTGTAATGATTGCGGTGTTGGCTCATGCTTGGAAAATTGTTCCCATAATAAACTGAATTATTGAACTTCTAAGAAGCTTTCATTTTTATTTATTTTTACCAATTTTTTTTTTTGAAAATAATTCTTTACTATAAATGAGGTTTACCATTGTCACATGCTGTGTGGCATTTAAATCATGCAAATAATGCAATTGCTACAAAAATTTAAAATTTTTTAAACATGCAGGCCAAAATATCTGTTTAACTACTAAGTATGTTTTATTTAGTTCTAAGCTTTTGATTTTTGCAATGAAAAAAAAATCCCATTTCATGTACCCAAATCATCAAATAGCTCGAAAGTTAAAGGAATTAAATGAATCCCCCTAAAATTAGGTTGCTTTTAATAGAAAATTATGAAACATTTTAAAATAAATCTAATTGAAATAGGTCAAAGCTACATTAAGGCTTTTGGTGTCTAACCTCATAATTATAAATCATGGTCAAGTGACGAAGACAACACCTGAGCTGTCAACTCCCTCTCCTAACCTCCACACCACACGTTCCACCACAGAAGGATGCTTAGCCCTAAATACATTCTACCTTCATCGGTCCCCTCTACACATTGAGTCTTCAGAGGCATTAGGTTTGAAATCATGACACGCCACACTCACACAGCCAAGAATCCATGACCAAAGCTTAGGCTAACGACAGGCGTAAAATTCTAGCCCTTAACCGCGATGAATTTCGTGGACCTTGATCTGATGTTACTGTCGATCAGGTGGCATTAGCAACAACGACAAAATAATGCAATTCAGGTAAAACATTCCCCCCCCCCTTCAACAATTTTTACATTACGTTAATCCAAAGACCGAAAAAATTTTAATTTAAAATTTTTTAAACAAAAAGTAAATAATGAGGAATAGTATTTTAAATGCGACATAATTTGTATTGCATCAAGTATTTATAAGGAAACTTTTATTTCAAAACTAAATTTTAAATTTGTGAATTATGAAACAGATAAATTAAAATAATTTTGTACTGAAGAATAAGTACTCTAGTAAGATAAAAATAAAGACTTTCTGCAACGTGTATCAGAATGATCTTTTCATCTGCGGGGCGTATCACAAACATATATCGGGGATCTGAAGAAAGTTGAGATGCCAGGTCGTTCAGAATGTGAATAAGCTCCGATGTCGTCATTATTCTGTCATTCTTAGGAAAAACCTAGAAGCGGGGTGTTTCTCGATCATTTCGTTTGGTTGAATTAAATTTGAGGCTCCTAAAATCTTAAGGACATATTGCTGTCAAGCTTGGTTTCAAAAAAAATTATTTACTTACATTATATCAAAGCGAAGGAAAAAAGTCGTTTTCCAGAAAAGCTATTACATCCTTTAATGAGTCGTTGGATAAAGTACACCTTTCGAGTTATCTTTTTAGTCTCATATGAATTCGCAAAAATCATTCCAATTTAAAAGAATGAAAAATTTTCATGGAACGAAAATTATTCAACTGTCTTAATTATTATAATTATCGTGTGTTAGAGGAGTATTAGGTCGATGGAGTATATGGCGAGTAAAGGTATAATTTTTAATTATAGTTAAAAAATTGTTCAAATGTATGACCAATTTATAAAAATTGCAAACCATGGATTATATAAAATTGAACATTTCAGTTCAAGCATGATATAAAATGTAAGTCGAGATACCTAATCCGGATATAAATAAATAATCATCACTTAAAACTAAGCCTGGGTGAATGCAACAATCTACAGTAGCCAAGAGGTCATGGTGGCGAATCATGGATCAAAATTCTTGTGTCACTGATGACACGCAGTGTACGGGGGCTGACGCATGTTAAATCTATCGAGGCTCAATGACTTCAAGTTAGCATGATGTGGAAGCTCAGAATGCGCAGCGCCGGCTCAGTTGTCCACCTCGTCACTCGACCATGTTCTAATTTTTGAAGTATCTAGATGAAGGAAACATTCAAAAAGTCTCTTGACTTCTGACCCAGATGTCAATCAACTGACTCATGAATAATATTGAATTCACTATTTTTATGATAATCAATGTTGCTTAAACCACAGTACAAATAACACGGAAGTGAACCTATCGTAGGACAGGGAGTTCGTTATAAAAGCTTCCTCTATAATTGAAAAATTCTTGTTACTTCTTCCATAAGAAAATGATATTTTCAAGGATGGTGGTCTCGAGATCAATTCCTTAAACTTTCGAAAAATTTGTCATATCCGTAATCCTTACCTCTAACGTTGATTTTTAACATATCAAGCTTATTTTTAACTGAACTTTGAGAGTCGAGTTGGCTTATTGATATTTGACATGCAACGCTTCCCTCAAAGCACCTTGGCTCGCATCAAATATGTCACCAAAGAGCGATTATGCTAGCACTACCTGTGATCTTCGTCGCATAAATTGTACAACTTAGAGTGAATGATTTAGAAATTGTTTTTCAGAAAGTCACTAACGCCGTGTTAAAAACTGCGCAATAATTCTCCAATTTTAAAAAAATTTGAAAAAATTCAATCCTTTTGTCTTTTGCTCTTTCTTTTTGTTTTCAATTTCCTCACACATGGGTCCCTTTTTATAAGAAAAGTTTTTTATTATTATTATTAAAAGCTTTTATTTAACTTACAATGTATGTATGTATGTATGTATGTATGTATGTAATTTGTTCGGGTGGAATCTTGCAACTCAATTTTGAAGCTGATATCTTCCTCCCATTGAGCTGAAATTTTGTATACACGTTTAGTTTGGATGACAATGCATGTTTTGACCATTTATATTCCGATATTGCAATTAATTAAAAATATATTAATTAAAAACGTTAAACTAGTTTTGGGCGCCAACTTGGATATATCTGCATTGTTGTAATAATTTTATTGTTACAACAATGACAAAAGTTGGCGTCGAAAATCGGTTTTCAGCCAAACTGGAATTTCATAACGTTGCGCTATTGACAGTATTAATTAACTTTGTCTAAAAAATAATTACATTTCTACAACGTAAAAACAATCTAATTTCTACAACGTATGCAATTTTTTTACAAATTTCTATCTATTTCCTTGGATTTAAATTCAAAACAAAAACAGTAGAGCTATTTTTCAAGTAGATTTGTACATTGTATACCTTTCTCAACGCTGCCAAGTGAGATGGAGTATTGAAGAAATTCTTTAAATAATTAAACTAACTTTAATCTATGAAACTCAGACAAAAAATAATTACAGAATCGGAAAGATCATTTTTTTAATGTATCTTACCCATCAAAAAGGAATCCGCTAGGAAAACAATAAGAGAAAAATATTATCTAGAAATGCAATATATTTTCGATTAAAAAAAATAATTTTACAATAAAATGAAGTAATTTTTTAAAGAAATTTTCTAATTTTAAGCCTACGAGTAATTTAAATATACCTCATTTTATCACCAGTAATCTAAACACACACTGCGACATGTGTCCTTAAATTTAATTACAAATAGAATCTGTTAATTTTATTTGTATTTAATTATTGATTTTTTCAAAATCAAGTTTCTAAAGATGATCTGAGCAATTAAAAAAAATAGATTCTTACGTAGAAGATATTCAATGTCCAGCAAAAAATTATCATTATTTGATAAAACTTTCTTTTTTGATTACAAAATGCGTTTTTAGTCTTAAGCATTTTATTGATTAATGCAAATATTTAAATGCCTTTTGAAGTTTTTAATAAACAATTAAAATTTTCTTCTAATATGTTAGAGAAATACATCCCTTATCTTCAAAATATTTCAAATAAATAATATATTCTTTAAGTTTTTCAAAAATAGTCAAAATTTTAATTAAACATTTAATAACTTTATCATTTATGAAGATAATCTCACTAAACCTTTTTTTTCGTGTGTAGAACAATGTTAGCCAAAATCTGGATGAAGATTGAAAAAATTGCTTAAAAATTACGGATTTAAAAAAATTGTGTTTTTAGTCTAATACCATTTTGCGAGAATTAATTCAGCTAAACCAGGGATGGCGAACCAGCGTTCAATGAGTTGAACAGGCTGAGAAACCTGTCCAGCGATAACTAAAAAGTAAAAAATAAATTAAATGTAAAAAAACTTTTTTAAGAACAAGCTATTATTTAAACGCGCTAAAAAGAATAAAATAAACTTTTCCTTTAAAACTTTTTTTACTATCAACTTATAACGTCATTACACAATTTATATGATATAAAAGCTTGTCGCGAGATTTACCTGTGTAGATAAACAAGTAAAATAAATAACTTGACCTGATTGATTTTGGTTTTTAAAAATTCAAACTAAGTAAATATGAGTACTTAAATATTACGACAAGCTTTTATATCATATAAATTGTGTAATGACGTTATAAGTTGATAGTAAAAAAAGTTTTAAAGGAAAAGTTTATTTTATTCTTTTTAGCGCGTTTAAATAAAAGCTTGTTCTTAAAAAAGTTTTTTTACATTTAATTTATTTATTTTGATTTTATATTATACTTATTTATTAAGCTTCTTATTATGTTTATGTACTTTACTGAATCTCAAGACCAGCATCTCTAAAACGAACTTTTCATGTGGCTCACTTAATCTAGTAACTAAATACTACTCATTATTTTGCACTTACAGTTGAGTCTCTGTGGCTGCTGAGGAAATTATACGACTACCAACAAGTTCAAAATTATTTTCAAAATTTTACTGTTCCATATTTTTCACATTTCTTAAATTGCATTAAGTTTCCCTAACTATACACTGAAATTAATGCTTTCATAATAAAAATAACTCCGCAAATGTACTGCGCCTTTCGTAATTGGAACAATTTTTATGAATTACTTTAATTTTTCCTTAATAAAAATATCAATTACCTCCTTGATGAATTCTTTATTAAATGACATATAATTACCATTATTATATAAAAAAAAACAAATTATTACTAACTAAAAAAATTCATGGGAAAGATTTTGAAAATATGATATAAGACAAATTTAGACTTCATTTTAAAACTGTCTTTGGTAATCATATTATTATTAACTCATGCCTACCAGAAGCTACTTCTAATCAAAAATTTCTTTCATGACTCTTGAAACCTGTTTTCCTTCCACTTCGAATCTTGTTTTCACTTTCTTTAGTTCCAATACCTCTCAGAATCTTTGTCCTGAGGAAATAGATATTTTTAAGGGCCTAAACTCAGGCAAAGTTCCTATCCTTGATCTCATTAATTGTTCTATTTCGAAGGTTATCGATCCTATGTAACCGCATAGGATATTTAAAGGTTTCAAAGTTTGTATTGATCTTTTTATTTCTTCATTTTTTTTATTGAAACCCTAATATTATTATTTATAAATCCTCTTAACAAGACGGACTTTAAGGAAATTTTATTTGCCCTTAACTATGAAACGTAAAAGCTCGAATTCTGGTGATAGAATTGTTAATTCCGTTCAGAACATACAGTTTCATTGTTGTATTATCTTACTGAATCAAAAATTCCTAGTTTTAAAAACAAAGAGAGCTATTATATTTTCTACTGCTTTATCTCGTTTCGTCTGCACTACACTTCTTTTAAATGTCGTAGTGGCCACGGTAGCCTAGTAACTATGGGCATAAATGGGTGGACAGAGGTGGAGTTATCGGGTTCGAGTACTGACGCCGTTGAAGACCTGCCGTGTAGAACACTTGATGCACACTAAATATTTCCTCAGGATGGAGCGGTGTAAATGACAGGAGAAAAGGGTATAGATTCGGGTTCCTTTCTCGTCACGTGAAGTTTTTCAAAATTATAAAGTTGGCAATGAAAAGCGTTTGACTATCGACAAAGTTGTGAATAGACTCATCGGTAATGTTCGGACTTGTCACCGCCGTATCATAAGTTCGCAACTAGATGCGCGGCAGACTCACACTACATAAGGCGCTGTTGCAAGTTAAATCTGCTGAGGCTCAAAAGTTCTCCCATTGGCGTGGTGTGGTAGTTTGGGTGCCAGTCAAATGTCGCGTACTTTGTAGAACAATTTTAATATACACTCACTCATAGTCAATAATATTGACTTCACATGTCTCACTTTAACCAAACCAAACTGTTAAGCCACAGTTCGTATAATTTGTTGAGTTTGGAAATGTTTCGTGTTCTAGCTTAATTTTTGAAAAATTATGTTTTACGAAATATAATAAATATTAAATTCTCAATAAAAGTAACGTGTTCCAATAACTGGCTCATAGCTTTCGGCCTCGGTCCTATTATTATAAATCCCAGTTATATTTTTATATATTTACAGGTAGATGGAATTAACACATTTATATGCGTAATTCTACACTCTATTTGCGTCCCATAGGTCTACACCAAGAACCATTGCTACAACACCCAGCATAAAGAACAAAAGGAAATCTAAATTTTGCGAGCTGCATCCACCAGATGGCGGTTGGCATTTGAAATGAACCGGTCTTCAAATAGTAAATTAAAAAAAGGTGCTAATTTGATATTGGGGGTGGAGGCTACGTGCCAAATTATTGTGTATGCTCGCTAAGATGGGCTATGACACATTACCACACGATAAAATTTCAAGGTAACCATATTGTAATGTGGTTGCCATGAGGATAAAGTTTTTTGAGTTAATTTGTATTGATTTTTTCCTGCTATAACCCTATTAAGGCGATATGGTACCATCTTCACAATTGTCTTTACTTCTAACATTTTATTTATGGTTATAATTGTATTTTATAAAGGTTAATATTTAATAATAATTACATACAAAAAATCTTAAGTTTGTCGTAAAAGTGTTGTAAAATTAAATTTTTTTAAAAATTTCTAAGGCTTTTATATATACACACTCAAGAGCCCAAACATTATGACCCCCTGTCAATAACGAGTTGGCCCACGTTTGCGCGCAACACAGCTTCAACCCGCCTTAGCATAAATGCCACAAGTCCTTGGTAGATGGCTGGAGACATATTGTACCAGATATTTAAGCAACGGTCACGCAAATCCGAGATATTGCGAATTGGTGGCCTTTGAACTCTGAGCTGCCATCCCATGACATCACAATTTTTTTCTATCGGATTGAGATAGGCGTCCCGGACATTAACTAGAATTAAGCATCATGTTCCTGGAAACACTCCAACACAATTTTAGCCTTGTGACACGGGGTGTTGTCCTGATGGAACATTCCATTTCCAGCTGGAAAAACAGAGGCCTTGTAAGGAGGCAACTGCTCCGCAATGATGTTCAGATACCCTGTAGCATTCATGGTCTGCTCTACCACAAGCAGAGGGGGATTAAGGTAGTTGGAGGCCCCTGGCGGTAAAACGTTTGAGGCCCATGGGCTTAAAAGTCGAAAAACTAAAATAGTGAAAAGAGTCGCTTACTTTAAATTCTCAAAATAAAATGTATTGCAAAAAAAATGGCTCATCGGCTAAAGAAAAATCTTAACTGTAGGGGGAAAAATTAAAAACCTTACTTAAGAGCTTACAGTTTTGTTATACAGTTTGATTTCTCTTTGGCAAATTCATCAATTATTTTCACCATATCTATTTTGTCCAAAACATTTCATTCTGTATATAATATGGCCATATTGTTCACTTTCTATTTTCTCCCATAGTACTTCTTAAATTCTTTTTAACACGTTTTAAAACTAAAAAAGATCATTCAACTGATGCATTCGATATCGGTATTGTTAAAAATATTTTCAAAAGTTTTTCGACATTAGGATTTCTTTTACATTTCGATAAATTTGTAGCTGGGTTTTCATTGCAACTTTGCTTTCTTTTCATTTCTTGTTCCAAGGTGGAGTGGTTGGTTTGTCGCTGGCCTTTGCACTCATCAAGCTTTGGGCCCCTACCAGCGCTGGGGGCCCCTGGCGGCCGCCTGGTCCGACACCTGCTTAATCCGCCACTGACCACAACCACGGGTCTCTGAAATGCCCAAGAGAATGTTCCCCAAAGCAGGGCCGGACCGTGACCTTTGGGGGCCCTGGGCTAACAATATCTGTGGGGCCCCTAAATAATTGAAAATTTTACCATTTTCCTAAAAAAAATTTTGTGCGGGAAAATTTAAAATATACGAAATACTTAAGGGGTTTTTTTTTCAAACAATTTAAATACCGTTATAAATAATAACATAATTTCCAAAAAAACTTTTCTACACTTTTGTGCTGCAAATTCTTTTATTTGCTCATCACATTTTAATTCTTTAGTGAGATCAGAAAATAGAAAGAAGTTATAAATAATTTAGTCTAGTATTTGTCATTGTTGTCCTATATTTGTTTTCTATATAGGACATTTTAGAGAATGTACGATCCACTTCACTAGTAATAGGAAGCGTTATAAAAATCTTAAAAATGGTAACAAATTTGGAAAAACGTGAACAAGTTTCCTTTCAAAAATTATATTTAAGCAAGAACAGCGTCTAAAATTTTAAGTTTCAAATTCTCTCTCATGCAAAATACACGGGGTTTCTCACGCATCTATAAACATTTTAATGCCATTCAGAACATCGTGTTTAGGGGAAATATATTTCTCAATGTAAGTTGGGCTACAAAAACAAATTAAACTCAGAACAAGTAATGCGATTGCACTTTATCTCAACAGACCTAGACTTCGAAAGTTGGTGTGAAAAAAAGGAAGCACATATCTCAGTTACTAAATATAATGCATGGATAGGTGACACCTGAATCCTGTATTAATGTGAGACGGCGTCTAGGGGAAGGTTCGATTTTAATGTTAAAATAAGCACGCAGAGTTAAAATAACTTAATTTATTAATAACACAACTAAAACATTTACTATTTATAAGGGGTTTTAAATAATTCCAGATAGCACCATACTAATTCCGAAAACACGTACTCTTTCTCAAAACAACGGAGAGACCGATTTCCTCTGACCTGCCTTCGTTCAAGCTTTAGTGCAACTCTCAGTTTTTCTTTTCTGCCCCCTTTATAAATACATGACCTCATCGTATCGCGCAGCTAAAACTCACGTGGTTTCGATTAGTGGTGCCATCTCTTGCAATAAAAATCAAAAGAAGTAAAAGAAAACTTGCACTCCTTTCCTACAAGTTCGGCCATCCTGGGAATCACTGACCTCGGTGATTTTACATACCATACAATAAAATATCGTCTTCTGCAAAATTAATATTAATCGGAGATAAAAATTCCAAGATAGACATTCAAATTTAAAAATAAGGATACAACTCTCAAAAAATGAAATATTAATAGCAAAGAAAACAAAACACATTAATACAAATTATGTTCTCTTAAAAAGAATAGAAAACCCTTTTTATAAAAATACATCATCATGGTGAGTAAAATTTCATTAAATAAGCAGATGAATTTGTTATCTTAGGTCCCTCATGATCCCCCACTTTCTCTAAATCATATCTACCTCTAGGTTTTACTTTAACTATTCTATATGGTCCCAAAAACTTAGGCCTTAATTTCAAACCTGTCCCAAATTGTGTTCTCTGAATGACCACCAAGTCACCCATCTGGTAGTTAGGGGCCTTCCTGCGCTTCCTGTCATAGGTTCTTTTATTCTCTGCCTGTATCTTCTGGATATTTTTCTTTGCGTCTTGTCGTAATTGGTTCCTCTGTTCTTGAAATTCCTCCATCATTTTGTCCAACAGTAACTCCCTCAGGCGAAAGTCTTCCTTGGTTCTCATGGTGACGCCAATTAATAATTCAAATGGAGACCACTTAGTACTACGATTAAATGTACTATTTAAAATTCTTTGAAGTTGGTCTACGAACTTGAACCACTTGGTAGACTCCTCAATTGACAGCTTGGTCAAAACGGGAATAATAATTCGGTGTATTCTCTCGACTTGGCCATTCCCTCTGGGTACTCCGGTGGCGATTTGCAAATGTTGAATGTTTTCATTAGTACAATAATCTCCAAAAGCTCCAGAAGTAAAAGCAGAACCTCTGTCTGTTATTATTCTCTTGGGATTACCAAAAGTATTTTGTTGCAATTTTAATTTATCCAAAGCATCTTCTGCGGAAGTAGATCTAACGGGATAAAGCCAATTAAATTTTATAAAAGCATCCACTATTGTGAGAATATGCTGATATTTCTTGTTAGTTGAAGGCAAAGGTCCGATAAAATCGACGTGATAAGTACTTAATGGCACATCCTCTTTAGGAATGGGGTTGAGGAATCCATCCTTTTTCCCACTCTTTTTGTTGGTCAAAATACATGGCACACAGTTAACAATTACATTTTGCACCTGCTTGCTCAAATTGGGAATGAAAAATTCTTGTTTCACAACTCCTTCAGTCTTGGCCCCAACGGATAAATGTCCCTCTCATGTGCTAACTTAATTATCTCAGTTTGCATATCTCTTGGTACAACTATCAATTCACGACCTTCAACATATTTGTAAAGTATTTCGTTTTTATCGAAAATGTCTGAATTGCTGTTTGTTTCAATCAGTGACCTTAGACTCTGAGTGTATTCATCCTCTTGTTGTGCCCTTTTTAATCTTGCGGTTAGAGTATCGTTAGTAATTATTGCGACTGGATATCTACTAAGGGCTTCCACATGTTGCATTCTCTGGCCGGAACGATGCACAATTTCATAATCAAATTCTTCCAGCAATAATGCCCATCGCGCTATACGAGTAACCAAATCCTTTTGGTCCATAGTCTTTTGAAACGCTGAGCAATCCGTTATGATTTTGAAATGATTTCCCATAAGAGGTAGGTACGAAATTTCTTTAAAGCGTTGACAACAGCAAGAACTTCAAGTTCATAGCTGCTATACTTCTCCTCTGCCGGAGTAGTTTTCTTAGACATGTATTGAACTGGATGCAATTTTCCATCTTCTGCCTCTTGGAGTAAGACGGCTCCGTAGCCTTGTTGACTTGTGTCCGTGTACAATTCGGTTGTTTTTCCCTGCTGGAAAATACTTAATACTGGACTTTCAGTCAATAATTGCTTGAGCTTTTCAAAGCTTCTATTTGAGGTCGTTCAAAGACAAATCGATTGTCGTTTCTAATTAGATCACTCAAATGTTTCGCTATTTTAGAGTATGACGGAATAAATTTCGAAAATAGCCATTGAGTCCTAAAAAGCTTTGGACTTGTTTGACAGTCGTTGGTACAGGAAACCTCTTGACAGCTATCGTTTTTGCAACTGAAGGGCGCACCGTTCCATTTTCGACAACGTGACCCAAATATTCCACCTTTCGTTTTAAAAACTAACATTTTTCAAACTTGATCTCCAACCCATATCTGGATGCGACCTCAAACACCTTCTTTAGTTTTTCCAAACCTTCTTTCTCATCTTTAGCTGGAACGATTAAATCGTCCAAATAAATTATTACGATGCCTTTTCGCATGAGTTCCCTAAAAATGCTGTACACATATCTTTGGAATACGCTTGGGCTTGTACTGAGACCAAAAGGTACCTTATTAAATTCGGACTGCCCGTCTGGTACAACAAAGGAGGTGAAATGCTTGCAATCCTCGTTTACGTCGACATGAAAAAACCCATTTTTCAAGTCTAACGTGGAATACACTTTGGCGTCTTGCAGCCTATCCAATACGTGGCAATCAGTGGCAAGGAGAAGCGATCCTTGAATAATTTTTTGGTTCAGTTTCCTATAGCCAATGCATAGTCTGTCGATACCGTCTTTCTTCTTGACCAACACGATTGGACTTGCATATTCAGAAGAGCTTGGTCTCACGATTCCCTTATCCAACCATTCGTCGATCTGCTTGTTGACGGTCTGATTCTCCAGAAACGACAAACGGCGTGCTGTTTGGTAAACTGGTATATCATCCTTCAGGATAATTCTCATGGATACATTTGTGTCATTTCGGTCTTCTTAGTATAGCTGTTGATTAGTTCAGAGAGTTCATTTCTTATTCGAGGATTGATAACATGTTTAACTTCGATTTCGTCTTCAGTTCTTGCTTCATAAACCTGTGTATTCACAAACCACACCTTCTCTTCGTGTTTACGGAAATAAACACCTTTTTTTATCAAAGCCAACAAAAGCTTGTTCCAAAATGTCCGATCCTATCACTGCCTGGAACTCCAAATGCACCGCAGGCACGACATGCCATATTACGGAATATTTCTCTCCATCTAATTCGATTTCTCGTTGGAACGATCCTTTTGTTTTGACTTCGTACTTTCCCAATCCAGATAACACGACAATGTCCTTCGAGAGCTTCGATTGCTCGATGATTCCTTTGCTTACATCTTCACGAATGAGCGAAACTGAGCTTCCAGTGTCGATTAGAGCCTCAAAAGTCTTGTTTCCGATGGTTATTTTCCTGGTCTTAATTCTGTCTTGCTGAATTCGAGAACAGATCTGGACCGGAGAGCTTGAAGATTTATTGATTTTCGTACCCTTGTTGCGCTTTGTACAATCTACGGCATAGTGACCTGGTCCCCTGCAGTAGCTACATGTTACCTGTTTAACTCTTTTATATATATATATATATATATATATATATATATCGTAAGTTCTCTTCGATTGAAAGCATTTTCTATCATTCCAATTATTTCCAAGGTGAAAACGTTCTTGCCTTTGAGAACAATTATCGTTATTGTTCGATCTCTTAGCAAATGAGTTTAACTGCTTTGGCCCTATAGTTCTTCGGACGTCCTCATAATCTTCAAATTTTTTCGCTAGCACAATAGATGAGTTAATAGTAGACCATTCGTCCAAAAAGTGTTCCTGAAAATCATACGGCGCCCTCTTCTTCATTTGATCGGCTATGATTAATTCTCGTAATTGGTTGTAGGTAATAACTTTTAAGCCCAAAGTCCATCCATCAAAATCCGTCTGTAATTCGTGTTGAAAATCTTGCCATGTTCGTTCATCGGACTTTTGGTGAAACAAAAATAACTGACGATATTTTTCCGGAGATAATTTAAATCTTTGTAAGAGTAGATCCTTTACATGATCGTAATCATTACACTTATCAGTTGGCTCTCTTGCGATCAGATGGGCAATTTCGCCGGGTATTAAACCTATAAGTTTTTGAACCCAATCTTTTTTCGGTAAGAAAGTTAGTTCTGCATGACGCTCAAATAAGGTAAGATTCAAACGAATATCTTCCTTCATATTAAACTTATGAAAAGTTTCGTGAAACAGTTTATTCGATGCTTGAACGTTTTCGGTGTTATTCGGCATACCGGCAGTCTGTTGCGCTTGTATTCGCAACTTCTCTAATTCGTACTCTCGTCTTTCTCTCTCATCCTTTCGCATATCCTCTCTCTCAGCCCTTTCTCTCTCTTCTATTTTTGTACGTTCCTCCACTATGCTATCAAGCATCTTTTTAACATCGTCTTCAACGTAATCTGGGCTTTTTACGATCAGCTCCTTTAACTTCAATTCTGTGATACCTGCTTTGATAGTAAGATCCAAATCCTCGGCGAGTGACACCAAATCCTCTTTCCTTTTCCCGAGTAAGAATGCCATTTTTATACTCAGAATGGTGACCCAGAGAACAACTTAAATTTTTACCCAAGTTAAATGAGACAAAACCATTAAAATGACATGCAAAAAGTTTACTAACTTAAAAAGAAACAAAAGATAATTTAAATAAGATGCAATTATCAATTATAAACAATTATAGACAAAATGGACTTTTTAAAGAATTCCCGGAACTTAAATCCTTTTACAAAACACAACAGTATTACAGTTAATATCGATTTTATTTTTTATTAAAAAAAACAACGCGTTCCTCTCATTTATCAAAAATAGATTACTAAGAAAAAACACGGAAAGTACTCAGTTATTAATTCAAAACTAAAAGAACATCAAATATCTATGTCTGCAATTAAACCAATAATAGTACCTAGTACTTCAAAATTCAATTTCAGATCCACAGAACAGGAAATATACACACAAAATCATTTATTTATATAATGTTCGCCTATTACCCACACAATACCAAAAAAAAGGATACTAGCACAAATTCAATGTAATTCTGAAGACACTTTACGTTGACCTCAATGACACAGGAAATCTTGTTTCGTGTTGATAACTCGCAATTCGATGCAGTTCCAAAAGTTCTCTCGTCAGTGTTGACCTCAAGGATCAAGGTAATCCCGTTCAATTCGTTCCGTATCTCGTTGAGTCACTGGGCTTCCAGTTTTGGTTGACTGTAGCTGAAGTGGAAATTCGCCAAGATTCCGTGTTTCTAACTAAGTCAATGGACTCCTTTTTCCTGTTGACTGTTCTCGCTGAAGTACTTCCGTATCGCTCGTAAGACTTCCGTATCGCTCGTAAAATTTCTTATCCAGCTGAAGGCTTCGCCGGGTCTCTATTCGATGCAAGGCAAGGTCTATGTACCGCTCAGGAAATCAAAAATCGATGAGGAGGTAAAACTTTTAAAAAATGCTCTTAGATAAAACTTTGAATAGTTTAAAAATTCTCGGTCGAACCCCCAATTTGTGGGACGGCGTCTAGGAAAAAGGTTCGATTTTAATGTTAAAATAAGCACGCAGAGTTAAAATAACTTAATTTATTAATAACACAACTCTAAAACATTTACTATTTACAAGGGGTTTTAAATAATTCGAGATAGCACCATACTAATTCCGAAAACACGTACTCTTTCTCAAAACAACGGAGAGACCGATTTCCTCTGACCTGCCTTCGTTCAAGCTTTGGTGCAACTCTCAGTTTTTCTTTTCTGCCCCCTTTATAAATACATGACTTCATCGTATCGCGCAGCTAAAACTCACGTGGTTTCGATTAGTGGTGCCATCTCTTACAATAAAAATCAAAAGAAGTAAAAGAAAACTTGCACTCCTTTCCTACATTAATAAGTAAATTATATTAAAAAAATTAGATTAGAATTTTTTAATAATAAACGCAAATGTTCTTTCTTTAATAGCATTTACATGAACAGCCTGTAACATACTTTAAATATTACTTTGAGAGACATATTCTTTGGCGTATGTGTATGGAATGGGGTTCCACGAAAGCACCTTCAAGTTCTAGGGTTTCCGTAAGTTCAAAAAGTTTCAAGACTACTGTCCTAAAGGAACACTGATAATCAAGGCCGGACCGTGACTTTTGGGGGCCCAGGGCTAACAATATCTGGGGGCCCCCTAAATAATTAAAAATTTTGCCTTTTTCCTAAAAAATTACTGTGCAGAAAAATTTAAAATATATGAAACTTACATTTTTTTTCCCAAAACAATTTAAATACGTTATATAAGCAATAACATAATTTACAAAAAAAAAAAAAAACTTTTCTACACTTTTATGCTGGATATTCTTTTATTTGCTCATCACATATTAAGACTTTGGTGAGATCAATACTAATACAAAGAAGTGATTAATAGCTAAGCCTAGTATTTGTCACTGTTGTCCTATATTTTTGTTCTATGTAGGGCATTTTAGAGAACGCACGCTCCACTTTACAGCTAGTAATACGGATCGTTAGAAAAATCTTTATAATGATATACAAATTTGGAAAAACCTGAACTAGTTTCTTTTCAAAAATTAAATTGTATTTATCACTACAAGTATAAGACTCTAGCTCAGTTTTAAATAAGTTTTTCACTGAACACCTTCATTTACTAAATGTTGGTCTACATCATCTGAATAGTAATCAGTAATAGCGCGTATACTCTTCAGGTCGACGTTCTCCTTACTTTGATCTTGCAAATCCATCAAAAATTTTAATTTCTTACTATATTCTGCATATATATACTCTTGAATTCTTCTATTTAAATCAAAGTTTAGCTTATCTAACACTACAATAATCGTGTCTCTTTTACAATTTTCTGTCCCATACACAGCTTTTTCTGTGAATTTATCTTCAAATTTTGAAGCAACCCGTCTCTAGTTCACATCGCTATATTCTGTTTCTACATTAGGACTTAACTTTTTAGCTGGGTCTTGATACTCTTTTCATTGTTGATCTGATTCACATGTCGTACATTGCTTATAGACATTTTTAATAACATAATGAACTTATTCCCTTCACAGATGTCCAAACCCCAAGAATCTGTTATTTTTTGTTAACTGAATTAAATCTTTCTAAAATTTCGTCCCAATATATAATTAAAATGGCAGTTTCAAGTTTTGTTAATTTCTTAAATAAATTTGCTGCCGCTTTTTAAAATTAATTTTCACATTTTCATTGTCACTAAATGTCTTAAGAATATTCATGATTTTACAATATTTATCTCCTGAGGCTTCAAAAGGATCGTAGGGACAAGACCATCTGGTCTGGCTTGAACTTTTTAAGGTAAATTTCAGTTTAAGTTCACGATTTAGAAGTTTCTGCCTATAGATCGAAGTAGAAAAGCAAACATATATTTGTTGCACTAAACCAAAGAAGTTCACGATTTCAGTTGCAACCTTAACTGATTCTGGACAACTAGATTAAGAGAATGTGCAGAACACGGCACATAATTAGCGATTTTTTTTTCTTTTAGAAGAGCTTATATTGGTAGCGTTGTCATATGACTGTCCCCTACAATTATCCAAACGCAGTCCATTTGTTTCTAAAAATTCTTGAAGATAATTTAATATAAACCTGTGTGTGACTACTAATCTTAATTAATGAGACACATCTTTCATACACTTTTCCCGAAAACATTATAGTATTATAATAGCAAGTTAGTCATTGTGGGACAAATCTGCTGTTGAATCCATCACTATTGTATAGTACTTTGTGTCATTGTTATTTATTTGAGTTATATAATTGTTTAATGATTTGCTTGCTCATGATCTCAACTATTTGCTCATATATTGTTTTTGATAAGTACAATATTAACGATTTTGGTCGTAATTGTCGCAGTTCAATATATTCACAAATGAATGAGTCGAACTCTGCTAGCAGTTTCAGGGTACCCATAAAATTACCATATTATGAGGAGAACTAAAAACTTCCTCGGTACCTCTAAATCAGCGATCCTCAACCTGTGGCCCATGGGCCGCATGTAGCCCACTCGACCATTCTGAGTGGCCTGGTCTAGGACCGTTAAAATAACAAATTCAATTATTTAGGAATAATGTATTAAAAATTTAGCGCGTCTATCAATCAAGCAATCAAATCTATCAATTTTGCTATCAATGTCGTTCTGGTACAAATTGTGAAATAATTTTTTTTCTTTTTGTTATTGTAATGGTTAGTGATAACAAATAACGATGCAGTAGCGACCATTTTATAGGTGTAACTAATTTTTAACTAACCCTCATGTCTAAAAAATATTTGCTGTTTCAAGACTATTGGGATCTTGACTATTTCGTAGAAAAAAAAAACATGGATCAACAACTTGTTTGATTTATCGTGAAAATGTTATAAATAAAAAATATAATTTTGGTCGTCACTGTACTACTAAACACAAATCTTTCAATGGCTCTTATTCCTGAGGATCTATTTAAAGACGAGATAAATTGATTTTCTTTAAAAAAAAAACTTTGAAACAGCTGTAAATATTTTGCAGATGGTAATGTCACAAAATGCAGCGGTAGCAAAAGCATCCCATAAAATTTAATACATTATATACGTTGACAAACATATGAAATTGTAGTAGTTCAATAAAAACTCTTTGCTACCACATCCTGCGATGGACAAATTAATATCTGAAATAAATTATGTAATGATTTGTCAAAAGAAAAAAATCAAATTATCCAAGTACTTGACAGCTTTGTTTTTATGACAGTAGAATGCAGACAAGGGGCTTGGGATCATTGATAAACGGAAATTGAAAATTCCCCCGTAACTGGGTAAAAAGTGAATGAAACCTATATTTTTTGAGTTTGTTTGACAGAGTTTGGTATAGTTTTAAAATAAGATCCAAAATTATGAGATTTTATATTTTGATCAACTTTTCACATTTTAAATGTCCTTGATCTTATAGCTTCCCCCTCTCTATTGATCCTCACGTGGCGGCCTTTTTAAAATACATGTCAGATGTATGTGGCTCGGCGTAAAAAAAGGTTGAGCACCCCAGCTCTAAAATGCTAAGCATCTTGTAGCCAAATACTTTACTATCGCAATAACACGTTTGAGGACATTGTGGTAATATTCTGTATCTTTTCTTAGCTGCTCCTGTAATTGTTTATCCAGAAAAGATTTATTTTCTTTTCGTGTCAACCAAACTAACATTGAATTTATATGTTCAATAGAATTTTCATGATTTTCTAAACAACTGCTTACGTGTTTCCAATCAGAAAAGCCAATTGTGTATTAAGAATTTGTTTCAGAAAAAAGTTTGCCAGTGAAACAAAAAACACTACCAATACTAGTTGAATAACAAAGCCAAGATCTTTCCAGCACCTGTCCATTTTTAAGTTTTTCAGTGAAATGATTATTAGAAAAGTATCTCTTTTGTTCTTTGTATTCTCTTAGCGAAACAGAATATATATATATTGTTTAGATCTTTATTTTGAAAATAACTCATTTCACATGTGAAGAGATATAATCAATAAAATTATTACTTAGCGGTGTGTAGGCCACGAACCTACATGAATAATCATAATCTTCCTACTCCGTGTCTTCATTCTTAAATAATTTAGAAATGTGTATTTGTACTTATAACTTTTTACTTGAAACGAATAAACAGGTACCTAAGTATCTTTTAATTTCAGTATAATATTGTAACTTAGAATTCTTATTACACAAAAATAAATTGCTACAGAAATAGTGCCACTACGTTTGTGTAAATGCTCTAGGCTCATCGGTTAGTCTCTATCATAGAGCAGCGCCGTGTGCAAAAGAGTGTAATTAATAAACTGTATTAATAATAGAGTGTAATAGACTGTATTAATAGACTGCAATTAATAGAGTGTAGTTAATAGACACTCTTTTAATTACACCGAGCAACAAAATTAAAGTTTTGGAGAAGTACAAAAGAGGCTTTCAGTGGTTTTTATATTATTTAGTGTGCTGATTTCGAAAATGACCAACATTTTTTCCCATCACATCAGGAGTTTTTGTAAAATCGATATTTTTGCTAAAACTTTATTTGAAAAGGAATTCTTTAGAACAATTTAGCCTGGGCAATTTGGCAACATTGGTTTTCATCCAGTTAAATCTATGTAAATATTGGTTCTTGATGAGGCAAATCAATTTCTCAGCAATTAGATGAAAAGTGTGTGAGCGAATGAATATTTACGTCGCACTGTTCAGCTACACGAGAGATTTTGGCGATGGACCTCGTAATTTTGAGCCATGGTCAAGTGACGAGGACGATACCTGAGCTGGCACACCCTCTCCTAATTATCACACCACATATACTGGAGAACGTTTGAGCTCTCGACAGATTTAACATGCATCGCTTCCCTACACGAAGGGTCTTCAGCGGTACTAGTCACGAACTCATGCCATGCCTGCCATGAGTCCGTTACCTTGGCCACTTGCAATTAGATGAAAATCATTGTTTTTAGACTTCACAGGCTGTTACTGATCATGAGAAGAATTACGCGGACCGTCGCCAAAAAGCCCTCGTGTTGCTGAACAGTGCAACGTTAATATTCAGTCACTCACTCACTCACTGATCATGAGAAAAACAAGAAATTCTCTTGAGGTTTAAACATTTTATATCCAATTATAGTGTAATTTCTAAAAGAAAATCAAGAGCATACTATTTTATTTGTTTGTATTAAGGTATTTACATAAAATATATAGACGATTTTCGAAATTAATGATTATTAATTTCCGTGTATTCGGTGGTAGGGCGGAAGAACAAAAGTAAATTGCTCTTGCTCTCGAAAATAAATTTTATATGGTATTTTATTTTTGATTTGCGTGTATTTTTACTGGTTTATATTATTTTATTACTATTTTGATTGTAAGCACTTTTTTTCTGTTTGTTATCTTTAATGGAGATTGGGGGCCCCCTAAAATCGGGGGCCCTGGGCTGCAGCCCATTTAGCCCATACGTAGATCCGGCCTTGCTGCTAATACGCAAAGTCTCGTCCCCAAATGAATTTCCCCTTTCTCCCCTTGCAAAACAAACTTATTTTCTTTTCGTGTCAACCAAACTAACATTGAATTTTTATCTTCAATAGAATTTTTATGATTTTCTAAGCAATTTGTTAAGTGTTTCCAATCAGAAAAGCTGGTTGTGTATTGAAAATTTGTTTTAGAAAAAGTTAGTAGGTCAAACAAAAAACACTACCAATACTAATTGAATAACACAGCCAAGATCTTTCCATTTTTACGTTTTTTAATGAAATGCTTATTCACGAAAATGATCTATTTTGTCCTTTATATTCTCTTACCGAAACAGAATATATATTATTTGGATTTTTATTTTGAAAATAACTCATTTCATGTGAAAGGATATAATCAATAAAACGTTTACTTAGCAATTTAGGCCACGAACCCACGTCTAAGTATATCTTAAACTCAAACCCAACTTTTTGTTAACACTTTTCGGTCGGGGCATCACTCATGTCCTCTGGCTGAACAATGTATTTTTTCAGAAGGCTGCTGGTCATTGAGATCTTTCATATTTTCATCATTAATATTTGCTTGTTGTGTTTCTCCGATTTATTTGGCTAAGTTTCATTCCCTTTCACTTCAGTGGTGTAATGTACAACCCCGCATTACGGGGAGCCCCAAGGTTCTAGGGGCCTAAAGCCTATGTTATGGTTTTTCAATCTTTTGTAAGATCTTATGTAGGGCCCAGAACCTGACTTTGTAGGGGTGCCCTAATATTGTCCGTTATGCCACTGTTTCAATTGTTAATGTATCTACGTATCTAGCGCAATGTATATTATTACTTTGTTTTATTGTTAAAAAAAAAGTTGAAATCCTGACGCCTTTAATTTTTTCTTTTGCTCGATTTAACAGTAATTTTCGTTTATGGGCTCTACTTTTATATTTTCTGCCAGACATATTTATATTGTTAACCAAGGATTTGATTTTCCTGAAAATAAATTTAAAAGTATAAGTCATGAAATTACGATAACACAACCGACTATGCATAATAAACAAAAAAAATATTCTGTAACAAACTTTTACAAAACAATATAGTATATTTTTGAGACAATTAAAAAAAGTACCTGGTTTATTTTAAAAATAAAAAATCATTGTCTATCCTCGCTAAAACCTAAAACGCTGATTAGTATTATTTATTGGCCCATCACTTTAAAGATGTTTTTATAAAAAATAAACTTTGGAAAATTATTTACCCCACTTTAAATAAATACTGTTTTTCGTTATCATTCATTATTTGCTGTTGCTACCTATACTTAAAAGAACCGATTTGTGTTAAGAAAATCAAGACCACTTTATTTTTTGTCCATAATATTCGCGGGAAATCTCCATAAATCAACATAAAATGACTGTTTTTTCCATTCTACAGAAGTCATTAAGTTACTCATCACAAATTTTACAAACTCATCTCAATACAACTAACGTAATTCTTTTTACTCATCACAATACAACATACATATTTAGAGAAATCTTGATTTTTCAATCTTTGAAAAATAGTGAAGACACCAGAAAATACTTCATCAGAACTTCTCAATATCTTCATACTTAAATAATTTAGAAATGTGTATTTGTATTTTTACTTAAAACTCTTGAATAAATAGATACCTATGTATATATATCTTTTAATTTCAGGTATAATGCACAGGGCACACACACAGCACCACAAGTCAGTATATTATTGTAACTTAGAATTATTATTGCACAAAAATAAATGGATACAGAAATTCGCCACTACGTTAGTATAAGTGCTCGATGCTCGTCGATGCCGTCCTATGATAGAGCCTCTGTCTATTAATTATTAATTTCCATGCATTCGGTGGTAGGGCGAGAAAAACAAAAGTAAATTACTCTTGGTCTCGAAGATAAAAATAAATTTGATATGGTATTTCGAGTATTTTATTTTTGATTTGTATTTTTTACTGGTTTATTATTTAATTACTATTTTGATTGTAAGCCTCTTTTTCTGTTTATTATCTTCAATGGGGAACGGGGGCCCCTGGGCTGCAGCCCATTAAGCCCATACGTAGAACCGGCCCTTCCCAAAGCATAACACCGCCATCACCGACCTGTGTAAGACCTACTGTACAATAAGGGAGCAACTGTTCGCCTGGATGACGGCGTATCCTGTCACGGCCGTCGGTGTGACGAATGACAAACCGTGATTCATCTGACTAGGCAACTCTCTCCCACTGATCCATGGACCAGTCGCAATGTTCCCGGGCCCAGCGCAGGCGACGATGACGCTTGGTCAGCAAAGGCAAATGAGTGGGCCCCAATAGCCCCATATCCAACAGTGTCCGCTGAACAGTATGCTCCAACACTATTCTGCCTCGCCCTACATTCTATTGGGCTGTCAACTGAGCCACTGTCTGGCTCCGGTTTTGCTTCACCATGCGAGACAAGTCTTCGACGATCTTTTTCTTTGATAGCGTGTGGACGTCCAACACCATGTCGTCTACTGCTGGTTTCACCGTCATTTATCCACTTTGCATAAGTACTAACAACTGTAGATTGCGAAAAACCCACGAGTCGTGCAGTTTCGGAAATACTTGTTCCGAGCCATTACAATATGCCCTCTATCAAAATCACTTAGATCCGCAGCCTTTGCCATCACACAAAGAAGTAAAAGAATGATTCTTCAGCAGCAGTTAAATACCACTTCCACCTGATCACGTGCCTTCCACGTCATCCAGGCGAGTTCATTGCAAAATGTAGGGGTGGTTATAATGTTTTGGCTCGTGTGTGTATATTAGCGTATCAAAAAATATATAAATGATAATAATGAGTGCCCCGTTGAGAACAGTAATTTACTCTGAATTTTGTTGACTAATTAGAATTTATTTCAGGAACTTGACGTTTTGATATTCCATTTATACACACTATAATGGACGCTCATATTATATTTAAACCTAAGATTCCTCCACTTTTAAAAGAAAATTTTCTTCGCTATATTTGCTTTTACACTATTTTTGAACACCATGTTCTAACCACCAGTTCTTTTATTTTAAAAACTTCTCACTTTTATATCTAATTAGACTTTATTACCGATCGTTACTATAAAAAGAATCCGCGTTATTACTACAAAATAGTCACAAAAAAAAACTATTTGGTTAAATAGAAAGACATATTCCCGTTATATTTATTTACGTTTTAGTATATAACTTTTGTATACGTTTAGTATATAACTTAAAATATATATTTTAAAATACACTGGGTCACTTCTTAGAAATAAAAAATCATATATTAATAAGATAAACTCTGTAATAAAATGCAACAAATAATTTTAATATCATAAACAACGATTGATTACATATGAGTATTAAAAATTACATGTCATTTTACAGATTTTATTAGTTTTTTTATAAATAGTTTCATTTTGACCCAACCATAACTTTCGAGCGAAAAAGAAAAGCTTGCTTCGATAAATTTCTCTCAATTAAGTTTTCTGTGTTTAGTTCGAATATGTATGCTTCATTTACTACTGCCCGAGAAACATTCTTCACAAAACACGCAGTCATAGGCTTTTTTCACCCGTATGAATACGACGATCCTATTCCAAATTTCCTTTTTGATTAACTCTTTTTACCCAAAACTTACATGCATACGGTTTTTCTCCTGTATGAATACGATAATGCCTCTTCAAACTTTCTTTTTGAGCAAAGTTTTTTCCACAAGCTTCACATTTTTGCGGCTTTTCTGCTGTATGTGTTTGGTAATGTCTTTTCAAATAACTTTGATGCAAAAATGTCTTTTCACATTTGTCACACTTATGTAGCTTTCTACCGGTATGTAAGCGTGTGATTTTGAACATAATGTTCACATTGAAACTTTTTACCACAGATTGTGCATGAAAACTGCTTCTCTTTATTAAGTGTATCTTTATGTCTCAGAAGGTCAATTTGTCACGAAACTTTTTCCCACATAGTTGGCATATGAATTTTTTTCTATTCTGCTGGTTCGTGAGTGTTTGCATTCCTTTTCTTTGTGTAAATCCTGCAGAATGTCCGTCAGTATTAACAAGGCTATCTTGAAGACATCAGGGCGTGACAGCCATTATATGACGTCACGAAAGGAGGGAAGACTTTTCAACGCGCACTCGGTTTGTGAGGAATATAAAGCTTAGGACATTTATTTCTTTTCAGGTCATAGACTAATATTTCCACATTTTATTGATTTTTTTTAGTTCTCACTTGGAATATTTTCCGATGAAAGTTATGTATTAAAACGCTAGAATGATGTTTAATATTTTCCCGGAAAAGGGACAAATATCACTCGTGAAAGGCTCGTAACAGTAGAAGAAAAATCTAAGAAAAAAACTGACTCAATGTAAAATAATTTCTACCAGATAAAATTTAAAAAAAACTTTACTTGCAAAGAAAATTTGATAAGTAGAACATTAGAGGCATATTAATAAAAAAAATCACGTAAATTCACAAACATTTTGCTGGAGTTCCTTTTTCCTGTGAAAGGACATTTTTACATATATATAAAAAAATGCATGCAAAAATAGATTCTGGATTACATGTTAAAAATGTGCTATATATAAATATTCATTCAATATTCAAAAATATAAAATAATTTCAATCAAATAAAACATAAAAATAAACATTTACTTGTAAAGAAAATATGAAAAGTAAAAAACCATTAGAGGCATATTATAAAAAAATGCAGGCAAAAATAGATTCTGGATTATATGTTAAAAATATATATTAATTAAAATAATTCATTCATTCAATACTCAAAAATAAAATAATTTCAAGCAAACAAAATATAAAAAGAAACATTTACTTGTAAAGAAAATATGAAAAGTAAACCATTAGAAGCATATTATAAAAAAAAATGCATGCAAAAATATATACAAATATAGAAATGACAAACAGTTTTAGACACCACAGTAATTATAAAGCAAAAATAGATTCTGGATTATATGTTAAAAATATATATTAATTAAAATAATTCATTCATTCAATATTCAAAAATATAAAATAATTTCAATGAATTAAAATATAAAAAAGAAACATTTACTTGCAAAGAAAATATGAAAAGTAAAGCATAGAGGCATATCTATATATATAAAGGAGAAAAGCGACTCACTCACTGACTGACTGACTGACTGACTGACTGACTGACTGACTGACTGACTAATCACGAAATCTCTGGAACTATTCAACCTACAGATTTGAAATTTGGTAGACATGTTCCTTTGATAAAGTAGACATCAGCTAAGAACGGATTTTCCGAAATTCGAAACGCAAGGGGCGTTACGGGGGGTTAAGGGCTTTAATAATAATTGTTTCCATGTTTAAACTACTTGATGTACAATCTTGAAATTGGGTAAGCGGATTCCTTTCAGAGAGTAGAGATCCGCTACAAAATGAGTTTGGTGAAAATCGACCCCCAAGTGGCGTTGCAGGGGCTTAGGGGGCGTTATAGATAATTATTTCCATTTTTAAACTATTTGACGCACTGTCTTTAAATTTGATATATAGATTCCTTTCGTAGAATAATGATCGGTTACAAAACGGGTTTTGTAAAAACAGACTTCTAAGTGGCGTTGTGGGGGATTAAGGGGCGTAATAAATAAATATATCTGTTTTTAAACTACTTCACCTACCTGCTTGAAAATTGGTAGGCAAGTTTCTTTCCTGGAGTAAATATCCGCTACAAAATGGGTTTGGGGAAAATTGACCCCCAAGGAATGTTGCGGGGGCGGGGGGTTTAAGGGGCGTTTTAAATTCCTATTTTTAAGTTATTAGACGTACAGTCTTGAAACTTAGTAAGCAGATTCCTCTCATAGGGTAGAGATACGCTAAAAATGGGTTTCGTGAAAATTGCCCCCAAGTGGCGTTGAGGGGACTTAAGGGGCGTTATAGATAATTATTTCCATTTTTAAACTATTAGACGCACAGTCTTTATATTTGATAAAGAGATTTCTTTCATAGAGTAGAGAACAGCTATAAGAAGGTTTTGTGAAAACAGACCTCTAAGTGGTGTTGCAGGGGAATAAGTGGCGTAATAGATAAATATTTTCGTTTTTAAACTATTTGACCTACCTGCTTGAAAATTGGTAGGAATGTTTCTTTCATGGAGTAAATAACCGCTACAAAACGGGTTTGGAGAAAATTGATCTCCGAGGGGTGTTGCGGGGGCGGGGGGTTTAAGGGGCATTATAAATTCCTATTTTTAAGTTATTAGACGTACAGTCTTGAAACTTAGTAAGCAGATTCCTCTCATAGGGTAGAGATACGCTAAAAATGGGTTTCGTGAAAATTGCCCCCAAGTGGCGTTGAGAGGACTTAAGGGGCGTTATAGATAATTATTTCCATTTTTAAATTATTAGACGCACAGTCTTTATATTTGATAAAGAGATTTCTGTCATAGAGTAGAGATCAGCTATAAGAAGGTTTTGTGAAAACAGACCTCTAAGTGGCGTTGCAGGGGAATAAGTAACGTAATAGATAAATATTTTCTAAATATTTTCGTTTTTAAACTATTTGACCTACCTGCTTGAAAATTGGTAGGAATGTTTCTTTCATGGAGTAAATATCCGCTACAAAACGGGTTTGGAGAAAATTGACCCCCAAGGGGTGTTGCGGGGGTTAAGGGCAGATATAAATAATTATTTATTTTTTTAAACTATTAGACTCAGTCTTGAAATTTGGTTAGCAGATTCCTCTCATAGGATAGAAATACACTGCAAAATGTGTTTTGTGAAAATCGACCCCTAGGTGGTGTTGCGGGGGTTCAAGGGGCGTTATTGATAATTTTTTTGCATTTTTAATTAATTGGACGCATAGTCTTCCAATTTTGCTAAGCAGATTCCTTTCATAGAGTGCAATTCCCCTACAAAATGGGTTTTGTGAAAACAGACCCAGAAGTGGCGTTGCGGGGGCTCAAGTGGCGTTATAGACAATTATCACCATTTTTAAACTGTTAGACGTACAGTCTTGAAATTTGATAAGCAGATTCCTCTCATAGGATAGAGATATACTACAAAATGTGTTTTGTGAAAATCGACCCCTAGGTGGCGTTGCGGGGGCTCAAGTGGCGTTATAGATCATTATCCCCATTTTTAAACTATTAGACGTACAGTCTTGAAATTTGATAAGCAGATTCCTTTCGTAAAGTAGAGAACCGCTACAAAATGGGTTTCGCGAATATCAACTTCTAAGTTTAATTTCGGGAGATTAGAGGCGTAAGCGATAAATATTTCCATTTTTAAACTATTTGATCATCCTGCTTGAAAATTGGTAGGCATGTTCTTTTCATGGAATAGAGTTCCTCTAACAAAGAGTAAAACGATAATTTACCCCCAAGGATGGTTGCGAGGGGCAAGAGGAGTTACAGAAAAAAATTCCTGTTTTTAATTGTTAGACCCATATACTTGAAATTTGTTAAGCATGTTTCTTTTGTTGAATAGGGATCCACTAAGAATAAATTTTAAGCAAATCAAGTTCTGGGGGGTTGCAGGAGGTTACTGGGATGTATTGACAAAAAAATTACTTTTTTCGAGCTACAAGGACTATAATAATGAAATTTGATTTGCATTTTTCTTTTGTTGAATTGAAATCCGCTAAGAGCGGTAATTTTGGAAAACGGCTCTCAACGGGATTACGGGGATATTGATAGTAAAACTTTTGTTTTTTTTCTGTTAGATTTAGACTTGAAATTTGGCTTGCATGTTCAATTTACGGAGTAGAGATCCACCGAAAATTGGTTTTGCGGGAATCCACTTGGTTTTTGAGTTACGAAAGAGCAAACATCATTCTATGCTTCAATTTTAGAGATTTTTAGAAAATACAAATTACATGAGTTCTGCCCTTTTTTTTATCAACAGGTGACACTTACAGGTATAAGTATATTTTTCAATTCAATCGAATTCTTAATGCTAGGACTTAGATATCAATAACTTATACATATATATAAGCAGTAAAAATTTATAAAACATCATGAAATACCCAGCGAAGCGGGCGGGTAACAGCTAGTATATATATATATACGTGTATATATGAATATATATATACGTGTATATATGAATATATATATATACGTATATATATATGAATATATATATATACGTGTATATATATATGAATATATATATACGTGTATATATATATGAATATATATATATACTAGCTGTTACCCGCGACTTCGTTCACGTAGAAATTTACAAAAAAGTGTTTTGTTCAATTCACAGATCTTACGAAAACTTAATAATTCTGTATTCCACGTTAAGAAATACATACACGCTATATATATATAGAGAGAGAGAGAGTTTAATGGCATTTTTTTACTTTGTGAATCAATGTTTTGTTTTTATATTTTTGTGTTCTTTCTGCTTTTTGGTGTTTATTGTTTTATTTTTTTTTTATTTTCTTTGTTTTTTGTTAATTTTTATGTGGTTTTTTTCGTATAAATTTATTGAACATCCTCTCTATATACAGTATTAAATTTATTAAAAAATCTCTTTATATACAATATTTGGTGTACGATTTTCTTGAGCTAAAACAAAAACGCCAGTAGCATTCCTCGCACGTGAACATGCCACGTATAGTTGGCCATGTGAAAAGCAACTCTTAGTTAAATCTATGCCAACTTTGCTTAACGTTTGCCCTTGTGAGTTGTTAATTGTCATAGCAAAGCTGGCACTTACAGGGAATTGTAGTCTTTTGAATTCAAACGGGAAATTCGATGGTATTATGGGAATTCGTGGTATAAGTACTATGTTACCTTTTCCGCATCCGGATATTATACGACCTTCTATAACGTTTCTTTGCAATGACACTACTCGCAACCTAGTACCATTGCAAAGTTTTGGTGGGTTTAAATTACGGAGTAGTATGATGGGAACGCCAATCTTAAGTTCTAGCTTGTGAGGAGGTAGACCAGGCACAATTATACTGTTTAAAAATTCTGTTGGATAACTAACCGTTTCATCCGGATTGCAAACTGTATTGATGGAAAGGTATGTTTGTGATTCACCAGGAAGCTTATTTAACATCCGCTGATTAAGCGCAGTAACCTGGTCGTTTATAGGTGCTAAAATGGATCTTTCACACAACCACGAATCTTCTTTTATATTGAGATTGTGAACATCATCATAAATGCTATGTTTTTTTTATCAAAATCTGAAATATTTTCATGAATAAAAACCTAACAATGTTTAACATCGATTTCTAATTATTATACTTAAAGTTCAGCTGTTAAAGTTTAAAACAGCTTAAATATAACGAATTAAAAAACTCACAATTAAGAAATTAAGAACAATTTGAATTATTTTAGAAACAACTACCTACGCAGTTAACTAAATGAAATAACCTAAGAGTAATTTATCAAAATCTGAAATATTTTCATGAATAAAAACCTAACAATGTTTAACATTGATTTCTAATTATTATACTTAAAGTTCAGCTGTTAAAGTTTAAAACAGCTTAAATATAATGAATGAAAAAAACTCACAATTAAGAAATTAAGAACAATTTGAATTAAGAAAAACAGAGAGGTAGAAAAATGAAAGATACCTTGAAAATTATTATTCTTCGATTACAATATAAATATTAAGCAAATAATAACTATTGTTTAAATGTGACTAAAAATGTAAATAAAAAAAAGAGAAAGGATTAAAACTTATCAATTTTTTGTTTCTTGCATTGCTTTTTGCTTATGAAGCCTTGATTTATTATTTTTAAAAGTGCATCCGAAACAGCCGATGCTCTACTTAACTGAACAGTGAGATAAATATCATAAAAAAAATTATGGCACGTGTCAGCGAATTATGATGTGCGCGTAACACTGTTATGTCTCATGAAGAGCATCGGTCGCCAGTAACCAAAACAACGACTTCATTAGCTCAGCTTGGCGTTCAATTTGGCGTTCATCTTGGCATTCAATTTCACGTTCACCCGTATAGTTTCCGTTCCCGTAAGAATACGGGAATAAAATATAGCCTATGTTACTCCCCGTTAATGTAGCTTTCCATTAGTGAAAGAATTTTTTAAATCGCACCAGCCGTTTCCGAGATTATCCGGAACAAACAGACAGACAGACAGACAGATAGACAGACAGACAGACAAAAATTTTAAAAATTGGTTTTTTGTTATGAGTACCGTATATACTTTTAGTGCATTAAGTAAAAAGCTGCTAATTTGAAATTACAAACAGACACTTCAATTTTATTTATTTGTATAGATAGTGTAATATAAAAATGGAAGAAACCAAAAAAATCAATGGACTAAAAAGGAGACCTTTTAGGATTTCTAAAGCTGTTACTGAATTAAGACCAGCCAATTTGGGTTATATATCTATCTACATATATATATAAAGGAGAAAAGCGACTCACCCACTCACTGACTGACTGACTAATCACGATATCTCCGGGTCTATTCAACCTACAGATATGAAAATTAGTAGGCATGTTCTTTTGATGGAGTAGAGATCCGCTAAGAGCGGACTTTGCGAAATTCGAACAGCAAGGGGCGTTACGGGGGTTAAGGGGCGTTATAAATAATTGTTTTCATTTTTAAACTACTGGAAGTACATTATTGAATTATGATAAGCGGAATCCTTTCATGGAGTAAAGATCCGCTATATAATATGTTTTCTGAAAATTGACCCCAGATGGCGTTCATGGGGCTCAAGGGGCGTTCTAGATAATTGTTTTCCATTTTTAATTTATTAGACTCACAGTCTTCAAATTTGGTAAGCAGATTCCTTTCATACAGTACATTTCCTAAAATGGGTTTTGTGAAAACAGTCCCCCCAAGTTGCGGTTTCCGGGTTCTCAAGGGGGTCTATAGATAATTATTCCCATTTTTAAACTATTAGACGTACAGTCTTAAAATTTGGTAAAAGATTCCTTTCGCAGAGTAGAGAACCGCTACAAAATGGGTTTTGCGAAAATTAAACCACAAGTTTCATTTCGGGGGATTAAGGGGAGTAATGGATATAAATATTTCCGTTTTTAAACTATTATACCTACCTGCTTGAAAATTGGTGGGCATGTTCCTTTCATGGAACAGATTTCCATTAAAACGAAATTAAACCCCCAAAGAGAGTTGCGAGAGGTCACGGGGAATTATGGGGAAAAATACCGTTTTTTAATTGTTAGACCCACATACTTGAAATTGGTTAAGCATGTTTCTTTTGTTGAATAGGGATCTTCTACCAAGAATGTATTTTAGGGAATCAACTCCTGAGAGAGCATGGGGTTACTGGGGCGTATTGACACAAAAAAATTTCCTTTTTTTCGATCTACAAGGACTATAATAGTGGAATTTGGTTTGCATTTTCCATTTGTTAAATTGAAATCCGCTAAGAACAGCTATATTGGAAAACGTTTCTCAACGGAATTACGGAGGGAATATATAATAAAAACTTCGCTTTTACTCTATTAGACTTAGACTTAAAATTTGTCTTGCATGCTTACTTTATGGAGTAGAGTTCCACCAAAAATTGATTACGCGGAAAGCCACTTGGATATAGGGCTACGAAAATACAAACATCCTTCTATACTTCAATTTTTAAAATTTTTAGAAAATACAAATTAGAAGTCCTGTTCTTTTTATATCAAGAGTTACAGGTATACTTATATTTTTCAATACAATCGAATTCTTAATGCTAGGGCTTAGATATCGATAATTTTTCTATACATATATATCTGTATATAAACAGTATATATTTATAAAACGTCATGAAATACCCAGCGAAGCGGGCGGGTAACGGCTAGTATATATATATGTGTGTGTGTGTTTTGTAGCACTTTTTGAATTCCGTTTTTTTTCCCCTCCTTGATCTTTATATCTATAGTTGGGCATGGTACGCTCTAGAAAAAATAATGGATTGCTTTAAATATGATACTAGTTTGAGCAGTGATGTTAAGGCTACACAGTGCCCTTTTTAAAGACAGTAATATTGAAAGTAATTTGTGTTTTCTTTTTAGATAATATTATTAAATTGATTCTTCAAATAAAAAAATTTTTACCGGTCTTTATTTTAAAAATTACAAATTTTTCTTGTAAAATACTCAATTTTTAAAGTTTTTTAGTTATTTTCAGTGATTTCTGTTTCTTAAGATTATTGAGAACAAAAGTTAGTATGGAATTGAACATTTCAAACTAATTTTCCCTACTAAAAATTCCTCGTTGAATTTTAATAATTATTTTTACAGCTATGGAAAAAATATCAAATTTTTTAAAACTATTAATTTAAGTGTTTTAGAAAAAATAACTAGTGCTCTCACACCGAAATCCATACATCTTTTAAAGAACATATATATATATATATAAATTCTACAAAAAAATTTCAATATTATCTTGAACAGAAAAAATCCTTGGGAGAAATATATCCTCAAAATTGAAAAGTCTGAGAAAAACACAGTTAAAGTTTCTAAAGGTATAAAACAAAAACTAATAATGCCTCTAAAGATCTAATTTTAAAAAAATATTATTATCCAAATTATGTGCACTGTATCAAAACACTATTTTAATTAAATATGTTATATGAGGATATATTCTTTTTATATTTAAAATATGTTTTACATAAAATTGATAGCATTTGTTATATATATATATGTGGGATTTCCACATAGACGGCACTATAGAGGGCGCTGGCGACGCGAGCCACCAGCGAGCGAACTGACTAGAGGGAGATTAGCGAGCGAGAGGTTTCGACGAGGAGGTCAGAGCCAACGCTGCTAAGAAAAAAGGAAAGCAACCGGGATCTAACTGGCCGTGTAGGGACCAAGTGGCCCAATGCTGGAAGGACAGTCACGTGAAGGTGACATATCCATCATCTGAATGCCATACACCGTTGTGAACCGTGGTGTGATAATTGTTAAGTGAAGAGACTGAGAAACTATTGTTGAATACAAGAAGAAGTAATCGAAACGCTGTCAATAATATATCTGTATAGTAGAGTGTAGTACTGTAATTGTCCACATTAAACGTTAGTATTAGTTAAAAACAGTGTAATCATTGTGAATACCCCTAGAACTCCGTGTCATAACCCCACATAAAATGGGTGCTTGGCCGGATGTGGACTGTGTGGACTATTGATATCGGGATGTGAACTTTGTGGACTGTCAGGACTATTGATATCGCGATGTGGACTGTGAGGACATTAAATTAATAGTGCGCTGTGAAAAAAAAACTGTTCAGGACTTTCGCAAACCGAACGGAACATTCGAACTCTGACTGTGCTTTTGAACGGATAAACTCAAGTGATCCTTTTCCTGATTGATACAGCTCAACAACAAACAAAAAAAAGGTAAGATACCTTTTTATACTCCTCTATTGTGATTAAAATGTCGTATCATAAATGTACAAGAAAAGAGGACTTGATAAATGTGCTCAATGAAATTGGGGAGCAAGTTTCCTCTAAAGAAACAATTTTCGAGCTAAAAACTAAATTGGAAAATTCAAAACTGTTTAAAGATGACCCAGAATTTGTAATGAATCTGATAAATTTGTCCATTGAGGATAGACAATCAAAAGCCGAACAGCAGCTACAAATAACTAATTCACAGCTAGAGCTAGAAAAAATTAAACTGCAACAGATAGAAAGAGAAACTAATTCACAGCTAGAGCTAGAAAAAATTAAACTGCAACAGATGGACAGAGAAATTGAACTTCAAAAGGCAAAAGCTGAAGGGAATGTAACCCAGAAAAGTTTACAGGGGGAAACTAATTATTTAGAAAATTTAATTAAAACTATAAAAACATTAACGATACAAATCCCAACAAAACCTGAAAATTTTGGTCTTTTTTTTCAATCGATAGAACGAGCATTCAAAATTAAAAATGTTCCAGATGACTTAAAATCAGAAATCCTGATTAATATTCTTGGTGAGAGGGCACATAACATTTTACTATACGTAAAAGATGACGAAATCAAAAATTATGAGTTAGTCAAATCATTAGTTTTAAGAGAATTCCAACCCACTGCTCAGGAATGCTTACTTAATTTTAGAAAAGCCAAAAAGCAAACAGATGAAACTCATGTACAATTCGCTACTCGTTTAAGTGCTATGTTTCAATATTACCTAAAAATTAGGAACGTTAATGATTTTAAATCCCTATTTGACTTAATGGTCAGTGATAAAATCTTAGACACTTTAGATCTAGAAACTGCTTCACATATTAAAATTTTGCAGGCGGATTCATGGCTTGTGCCAGATGAGCTAGGAAAAGCTTGCGATATATTTTTTATTTCGAAAAACAGATCACTGCATGAATCGCGAAACCATAACAATGTTAAGAGTAAAAACGATAATGATGCTTACATTAAAAACTGCGCGAACATAGTAAATACTAATTATTTCCAGAGACAGTTCCCAAAACATAACCAAAGTGTAAAACAAGAAAAAATAATCTCGTGTTATGTGTGTGGAGGGCCGCATTTTGCTAGAAATTGTGCGAAAAAAACGGCGAAGTCAGAAAATAAAGATAAAAGTGTGGGGCATACCATAAACCAAATTAAAACTATTTCTAATCAAAATGACTTTTTGTTTAATGAATTACAGTATGTAGACGTAATTGTTGATGATATCCCATTAATTGCCACTTTGGATAGTGGAGCCAACTCAGTTATCATAAATAAAAAGTACGTTTCAGCGAAAAAAAGAGTGCATTCTCAAATCATCCTAACCAGTTGTTTTGGCGAACGGAGGATTGCAAACGTTTCAGAATTTACAATCTCATTGAAAGGGGGGGGGGACACAAACCATCCCCGCGGCAGTGTGCGAGATCGAGGCAGAAATATTATTACCCTTAAGAGTTTATGAGTTCTTGAAAAGTGGATCAGAGGCAGCAAGGTCAAATGTTGGAATATGCAATCCGGTATGTTTAAAGGATGGAATAGTGGGGGAACAGCAGATTGATGAGTCAGGATGTTTAGTTAATTCTGAGAGGATTATGGATAAGTCTAATTTGTTTTTGCTAAAGGTATCTGAGGCATACGAGGAATGTTCATATGATTTATCGCATATCTCGAATAGTAGATTAAGGAGTCAAGTACATACACTAATAAAACATTACAAACCAAATAAAACGAAATCTACTGCTTTGAAAATGAAAATAATTTTGTCAGATGAAAAACCCATTTGTCAAAGGTCACGTAGGCTATCTTTACTTGAAAAGCGTGAGGTTGAAAAACAAATAGAGCTGTGGTTAGCACAGGGAATAATTAAAGAAAGTTGTTCAGATTTTTCGTCTCCTATTGTGGTGTGTAAGAAGAAAGATGGAACGATGCGTTTGTGTATCGATTATAGAAAGCTAAATAAAAAAATAATCAGGGACAGATATCCACTTCCTGTAATTGAAGAGGTATTAGATAAATTAGGGAACGGTAGAGTATTTTCGACGCTAGATTTAAAGAATGCATTTTTTCATGTAGATGTTGATGAAACAAGCAGAAAATACACCGCGTTTGTAACAGAAACAGGTCAATATGAATTTTTGAAAGTGCCATTCGGTTTATCTATTAGCAGTAACTATTTCCAAAGATACATTAATTACGTGTTTAGAGACTTATTAAGAGACGGTACTTTAATTATTTATTTAGATGATATAATAATTCCGGCAATAGATGAAAAAGAAGCTTATGAAAAATTAACTCGTGTGTTAGAAATCGCTTCCAAATACGGCCTTGAATTAAATCTAAAAAAATGTCAGTTCTTGCAAAGGAAAATTAATTTTTTAGGGCATATAATTCAGAACGGTACAATTCAACCTTCATCGGAAAAGACAGTAGCAGTATGTAACTTTCCAGAACCTAAAAACGCGAAAGATGTTCAAAGTTTTCTTGGATTGACAGGGTATTTCAGAAAATATATTCCTTCATACGCTATAATAGCCAGACCCCTTAGTGATTTATTGCGAGGAACAAAACCTTTTGAATTTAATCATGAACAAAAAATAGCTTTTCAAAATCTAAAGAACGCGTTATCAAATGAACCTGTATTACATCTTTTCAAGGAAGGCGCGAAGTTAGAGCTGCATACAGATGCAAGTAAACTCGGTTTAGGTGCTGTGCTTTTACAACAAAGTGAAGATGGAAATTTCTATCCAATCCATTATATGAGCAAAAAGACTTCCATTCAAGAAGAGAAATTGTGCAGTTATGAACTAGAAGTACTGGCGGTTGTCGAGGCTCTGAAAAAATTTCGAAACTATCTCCTGGGAAGAAAATTCCTAATTCGAACGGATTGTGCAGCATTTGCGAAAACTCTAGGCAAGAAAGAGTTGACACCAAAGATTGCTAGATGGTCGATTTTTCTACAAGAACTTGATTACGAGGTAGTCCATCGTCCTGCAAAACAAATGCAACACGTAGATGCGTTGAGCAGACATCCCATTATGCTAGTGACTAGTGATGAATTAACACACAAGATTGTGAACGCTCAGGAAACTGATGAGTATATTGGAACCATTAAGCAGCTGTTGCATGAAGGCAAAACTACTGAATTCACCATAAAGAATAATATTTTATTTAAACTTAGTGAAGATCAAGAACTGTTAGTTGTGCCAGAAATGATGCAAGTAGATGTGGTGAAGAAAGCTCATTCGTTTGGACATTTTGCTGTGGCAAAGACAGAAGACTTGGTGAAAAGAGACTATTATTTTCCGAATATGAGGAAGTGTATAGAAAACGTACTAAAAAACTGTGTAGAATGCATATTGGTCAATAAGAAGAGAGGAAAACAGGAGAACTTACAATCGAAAGCGGAAAAAAGCTCACCAGTACAAGCAAGGAGAGTTGGTAGCAATCATGAGGACTCAGTTTGGAAACAAATTGAAACTGCGACCAAAGTATTTTGGACCCTACCAAGTGACTACAGTAAAACTCCATGACCGATATGATGTTGCTAAAATTGGAGACCATGAGGGGCCAAATGTAACGTCCGCATCAGCAGACCAGATGAAGCCTTGGTCTAAGCACTAATGAAGAGGAAGAACGAACTTGTATAAGATATTTGTGTAACTGTATACTAATGTATGTTCTTTTTTTGTTTTTTTTAGTTTGTATATTTCAGATCCTTAGTGCGTGAGCAGTGAGGACACTGCCTGTAGGATGCCCGAGAAGTTGTGGGATTTCCACATAGACGGCACTATAGAGGGCGCTGGCGACGCGAGCCACCAGCGAGCGAACTGACTAGAGGGAGATTAGCGAGCGAGAGGTTTCGACGAGGAGGTCAGAGCCAACGCTGCTAAGAAAAAAGGAAAGCAACCGGGATCTAACTGGCCGTGTAGGGACCAAGTGGCCCAATGCTGGAAGGACAGTCACGTGAAGGTGACATATCCATCCTCTGAATGCCATACACCGTTGTGAACCGTGGTGTGATAATTGTTAAGTGAAGAGACTCTGAGAAACTATTGTTGAATACAAGAAGAAGTAATCGAAACGCTGTCAATAATATATCTGTATAGTAGAGTGTAGTACTGTAATTGTCCACATTAAACGTTAGTATTAGTTAAAAACAGTGTAATCATTGTGAATACCCCTAGAACTCCGTGTCATTACCCCACACATATATACATATATATATACGATGACAGAGATTACTCAGTCTAATCTTAACATGATGCTTTCATAAAAGTTTTGAAACACTTATAAAAATAATAGATATAAACTGAAATTAGAAACCCCCAGGTTTGTACGTACAACATCTTATTTTTTCTCAGTTTTAAGTCGGTGCAATTTAAAAAGTTTGATTTTTATTACATGACTTGAAATTATTTTACTATAGTATTATAATACATTTTGTAATATATATCATAGATAAATTCAGTTATATTTGCAATACTTGTATACGGAATACTTGAACTCAATAAAGTCTCATTGTAGTATCAGCTGAAAAAAGGCTGATTTTAAGTCATATAATTTTCAGTAGTATTCCACCACTTCCAAATATTGTCTTTTAGTAACACAAGGATGTTTTGAGCCCGGCAATTTCTCAATATGAAAAAAATAAATGAAAGCAAAAAAAGCTTCTAAGGTTGTTCATTATGTGTAAAAACACACAAATATTACTCTTTAAAAATTAAAAACCTTGAAACATAACTGAACAGAAACGATTTTAGTAGCAAAAGTAAGAGTTAATAGCCATTTCACTGAACGAACCGATTATTCTCCCAAATATCTCTCTTTATATACAAAAAACGTTTTTCATGATGCTCTAATAAATTTATTTCAAGATTTTTTTTTAAGTTGAAGTTAACAAAAGAAACTACATCTTTTTTACAGAATGGAGCAAACTCACAGTTTGGACAAATTTACATTTATGATAGAGAGGCTTTGCATGAACGTGCAAAAATAGTTAAACGTGACGATGTGTTACAAATTTTACAGCCAATTATGAAGAAAAAACCGTATGAACTACATAATACAAGGAAATTACAGTTTTACAATTTGAGCTGTGATAGAGTTGCATAATTTGTACAATGGGAGTTGGTCCGCCATTAGGCAAATAGGGGAGGGGGCGGTACCTCCTTCCAGTTTTTAATTAATTAAACTTTTAAGAATGGAAAAATGCTTTAAAATGATTGCTAAACTAATCACTCTCTCTAAACTGTCAAATATTGAGATTGCCAACTCTCAGAAAACTTCAAATATATTAAAAACTGATTGGTTATCAGACTCCCTTAACCTTTTCAATAGAATTTTTGCTATTCCTGGTGGGCGCAGTAGCTTAGTGGTTATGGTCACGAATTCATGTCTGGAGTATCATGGGCTCAAATCCTGTGGCCACTAAAGACCCTCCGTGTAGATGAGGCCATTCCTCCCATTTATGTGGTAGTTAGGAAAGAGGGATGCCAGCTCAGGTGTCATTCTCGTTACTCGACCGAGGTTGAACATTACGAGGTTTGTGATCAATAGCCCTCTTGTTGCTTTATAGAGCGACACTAATCTCTCTCTTTCTTTTGCTAATCCTGCTCCAGGCACATAAATTACTTTAATAAACCCTGTAAAAATTCTCATTTATAGTTAATCTTTTATCTTTCAAAATTTACATATCTTATATTGATTGAATTTTTTCCCTAATGGGAAATTTTAAGAGTGCAGTCCATTTGGACGTAGCTGCTTTAATTTCGGAAAGGACTTCCTTTCCTAATACAAAAATAACTTATTTTTGAGATTGTGCATAATTCTCTGTTTTACGAATTTTTTAGTCTGCTTATGTGATCCATTAGCACAGAGTAGAATTACTTAACAATTCGATTAAAATTTTCCATTTTATTCCATTACATTAAAACTGTTTAAATGTAATTTTATAGCAAAAACATGAAGAAAAATTAATTTTCAAGACATTCTCTTTTCATGGAAAATACTTCTATGTATATATAGTTAGGATTTTTCTTTACAGAGCCTGAATTAAGATTTTTGAAACATTCACGTTATTTTTAAAGTTACTATTGAAATAACAACCAGATTTCTTCATAAAAATTCGCTACTTTACTAATATAAGTCCACTTCTAAAAAGTCCAGTTGAGGTAGGGATTCTTGGGAGCTTCCCAAATCAAATAACAAAAACTAAACTTTCGTAACATCAAGAATTATTTTGAAGATTGTCGAATTTTAGATATCCATAATAAAAATGTTTACGATAAATTTTACATCTCGCCATATTGACATCAATAGGTGTATTGTAAAGTTTTCTTTTGCAAGAGTATATTTTTTTAATTCTTGATTATTTTAGGGCCCCGGTGCATAGCATCCTTTGACGACACCACTCCCTGCAGAAATTAGCTTTCAGTCTGGTTGAAATGACAATTCTACAAATGTTTCACTCACTAAGAAAGTATACACCCCACAATAACCCCCTTTCAGTCCCAAAATAGATTCCAATCGCCTCCCCCTGAAATAAACAGCTACCCTATTCATGTGTCCCCCCCCCACCCTCGTCAACCTTATCTCAAGGTCACTTGACCGTTTCATCTTGGAATCAAATTGTCAGAACTTCCTTCTTTCATTCCAACGAAGAGGGTCCCCTCCCTAACAATGACGTGATCTCATGACGTAGTCTAGGGTTACTTTAATTCTCTTACCCCCTCCCTCTTTCATATAAAAAAAGCAGAATTAGTGTTTCTGAAGTGATTAAAATCATTATTCATGTAGCAAAATATTCTTTTTCGTAAAATAAAGTATTATTAATGTGTGTTTAAGCAGTTTATGCTCAATTTTCTTCTAAAGTAATGTTTTAAAAGTTTTGTACGTAGATTGCATACACGTGGCGCCATCTGCAGTCATTACAATAAAGCTTGCCAAACATGGCGTCCGAGCTTTTTGGAAGCAAAGATATATGTATTTTTCGTAATTTTAAAATGTTCTAGATTATTTCAGACATTTTTACATTTCATGGTGGATTTATATGATTAATTTACGTTCTCAACAAAGGTTTCACATCCAAATAATGTGATTTCATTAAGTTAAAGTACCCTGACCTTTTCAGTACATTTAGAAGTCCACCTTAAGAGCAGTCAGTAGGCTGAAAATCTTCAGGTTATCGATTTTCCTATTTCTAAAATCTCCAATTCATGACCACCTTTCCAGTAATATAACATATATACTCATTTATGAATGAGAAGTATGTCAAAATGACTTTTAAAAAATAATCAGCTGTTTTTCCACGCCCCTTTTAAACAAATAATCGTGTAAATATTCGCCTTTTAAATCTGGGAAGCAGTTGTAAAGCCAGTATATTTTTTCATTTAATTATAGTCAATTAACTGCTTAGATTGTTTACCTAATTTTTGAGGCAAGTTTCTAAATTTCATGAAGTTTGGAATTTTGTAGTTGTTTTGTGTTTTATTGGAAAAGGGTCTTTCCTTCTAAATTTTCCAATTGTTATGAAAAGATAATAGTTTAAAATCCTTTTCAACTCGTTTATTAGAATTCTAATAAAAATGTGGACGAAGTTATTTGCTAACATGATAATAAAAATATTATTTCTGAAAAAGTCAAACATGGCTAAATGACATCATTTTATGGTGTCATTTAGTATCCAGTATTGCAACCAACATATACTGGGAAATGGTTGTAAAATTACAGAAAGTGTAAAAACCTGCTTTTTCATTAAAAGAATAATAAAAAAACCAACACTAAAAATTTATGGGGAAGCTTGAATATTTTAAAATGTCATCACATTTTTGGGTAATAACTCATGCTCCCCCCCCCTTTTTTTCTCTCAAGGTAAGTAAGTATATGTCCAAAAATTACTTTTTTCTAAAATTTAAATTTTTAAAATTATGTAAATTTACTGTATGCATGTACTTTGTTCCTTTTATATAATTGTGTTTTTACTGCAGTGACATATTTGAAATATTCTTAAAACATAACAAAAAAATGGCAATTTTCAATAAATTCATAATGATGCTCCGTGAACTAAAATTTGTTTTTTCATAAAAACTAATTAATATATATAAAAAAATTAACTTCAGCATAAATATAAATGTTTAATTGATATGCATTCAAAATCTTGAGTCTTTATGTTTAATAGTTTCTTAGAAAAAGGTATGAGATGATACATCAAATGTGATGCTATTGCCTTTGCGAGAAGTTTGTTATGTACAGAAAAACATAAATTTCATGTTTAAAAACAGTTTTATTTTGGCTGTTTCAGAAATAATTTGTCCAGTTAAGAATAATTTTTAAAGTTTAAAACTTAGAAATTGTCTGTAACAACAAAATCTAATGAACACTACAAAAACCCAATGAAAACTTTCGAAATGTCGTAAAATCAGGTTCCAAAAAGTCACCACAAATTCATACCAAACTATATTGATATATTTTTATATGTTATATTTATGATACTTCATGTCGACTTGGATATTTGTTATGTATGGAAGCTAAAACATTCACAAATTGATACAGAATTTGAGAAAAAATTGATGTAAATCTACAAAATATCTTGTAGATTTAGTTATTTTCTTAGATATTTAAGACTTTTTTTTGTTTCCTATTTTATTGAAAATACATTGAAAAGATGCTGATTTTTAATAAAATGGGACAAATACATGTTGTAATTCATAATTTTTGTGATGAAGTGACATATTATGGTAAAAATGCAATTTTCTCAATGTTATTTTTAAAACTACATGTTCTTTTTCTCAGAATTTACTGAATAAATGCACTTGCAATTTTCACTACATATTACTGATATGTAACTTTATATACACTGAAGTGAGATGTTGAAAATGTTCCCTAAATATTTGATTATAGACCAAATAACGTGACAAAAAAGGAAAATTTTTAAAAAATTCGCAGTGTTGCTACGTAAAAGTATGTTTTGAAAAAACTAAAAAGAATGTTTGAAAGATTTCACTTCAGTATAAATATAAATGTTTATTTATTGTGCAGACAAGTTTTTAAGCTTTAGTTTTCAAAAAGTTGCTACATAAAAGGTACAGATATCTGACAAGTGATTTTTTTTTCGTTGCATGTAAAGCTTGTTATATACATAAATTTCATGTTTAAAAAGATAAAAAGTTTCATTTTGACTGTTTAAGAAATCATTTGATCAGTTTATCAGTTATTGAGATCTGATACTTTTAAAAATACTGTTCGCATGTGTATATACAAAACATTAATGAAAACTTCGAGAAATGTCGTATAGTCACATATTTCAAAATCCTTACTTTCGCATTTTGATACATTATTACAAGGCATTCATGTTGTATTCTCACCTTTGAGGTTTCTCATTCATCACACATAAAACTTCTTCAAAAATTGATACAGAATTTGAGAAAACTAATGTAAATATTACAAAACATCTCGTTAAACGAAAACTTAAAATTTTTTTATATGTATTTTGTGGGCAATTTAAGTAAAATAGGAAACAAAAAAGTCTTTTTCTCAGAATTGACTGATAGTATCCTCATGCAAATTTCAGGGAACATAACTGATATGTAATTATATATACTGAAGTGAGCTTTCTTTAAAATTCTGAAAATATTTTTGTAAGTCTTATTGTGAAAAAAAAAATGACAATTTTCAAAAAATTCATAGTGATAGTTTTATGTTGGAAGTTTTTGAAAAATCTAAACAATATATTTCAAAAAGCTCACTTCAGTATAAATATAAAAGTATAATTAATATACAGACAAAATTTTAAGTTTTTATATTAAATAGTTTCTGAGAAAATTTACATAAAATAGCTAAACTTAACATTAGCAGGATAGGGGGTACACACTACCCTTTGCATGAATAGTGAGATGGTCGCGTAGCTCAAATTCAGAAATAAATCCTGCCATACATATTGAACACTGATGCAAAATTCTTTCTTCGTGCACCAGCAAGTGTTTCATGTAATGCCTTTTGAATTGAAATGTTCTATGACAAATATCACAAACATGCTTCAGGTCTTCTCCAGTTCGTTGAGCACTCATGTCTAGCAAATTATTTGATCACTGAAGGTGCAAAGACAATGGCAATTCTTTCAATATTTTGTCAACCTATTGATGCTGGCTGAAAGCTGCTGACTGGTTTGTCCTAAATTTCGTTCTTGAATTCCTCCACACCAAATATCTGAAAAATATTTAAAAGTCTATTTTATTTTGTGAATTTTTTTTAAAAATATTTTTTCCACCAAATATTGTTTATCACACATAAGAGAGTGATAAATAAAATATCAATAGAAATCAAATATTTTGTAATTAATAGAAAATAAGCATACACAGATGCATTTAATAAAATAAACAATATTAGCTAATACATTGATTTATCAAGTAACAAATTGCAATGCACCAAATTATTAATAAACTACACGTATTTTCATTCAACATTATAATTTAAAAGGCTCCAAAAGTGGGCAACATACCCATTGAAACTGATGCACCAACAGATTGTGGTTAGGGCAATTTAAACACAACATTAATGATGTCAGTGTCATAAGTTTTTTCTCTATCATAAAGAAACTTATTGGAACGAGCAATATTCTTCAAAAATTTAACACTATAGTGCTCTTCTTTAACATCTGTTATTTCTGCAACATAAAAATGTTCAGTTTTTTTGCCTTGTATTCTTGTTAAACAAAAATCCCCCTTTTCAATAGTATTCCATACATCAGTGGAATCAGAATCTTCAATATTTGATAATTCTTCAGATGAAGTTGCCTCAATACAAACTCAGATTTTTTCATTTTTTTGGCTATTTTAATTGCATGTTGTTTTTCGATTTCTTCCTTTTCAGAGTGTCAGTCAGGATTCTCAGGCGCTCCTTTCAGCAAACGGTTTTTAAAATTCACCCTTGGGAAAAGAATCATAGGGGGAACAGAATTTCCTATAGCATTTATACTACAGATAATAGTGATATTAGTTCCTCATTCACCTGAATTCATGCTGGAAACCTGTTTCTTGCCTTTTGGGGCTATTACCTTGGCTGGTGTGTACACTCTCGTAATGCCTGTTTGGTCCATATTATAAATGCATTCAGGCAAAAACTGGTATTTTGACAATACCTCCTGATACTTTGCAAAAAAAGTATCAACATTTGTTTTATAAAAGCTGGTTCAATAACAACCAATACCCCTTCCCTATTCATTAATGGCTAAACCAAGATCATCCTCAGCTCTTCTATTTGGATTCAATGTGCACACCACTTCATACACTCTAGCATTTGGCGAACGTGATAGATCTAAGCCTTGAATCGGAAATTGGAGAGCTAATACATGGCGAATATCGAGTACAACAATTCTTTCTTCTCTTGCCAATAATGCATGTAAAAACCTGTTTAAAATCTTCGTAATAGGAGAGAAATGAAGGAAAGGACAATCATTTGCAAGCTGGTGTTGAGTTTACATTCACAATTTTTCCACAACCTCTTACAGTTTTCCAATCAAGCAAAAGAGCGCTCAACGACCCATCTCTTTGGCAATACAATAAAGGTATGTAATTCACTTCGTTTTATTACTTCAACGGTTGCACCAACAGTAGTTTTCATTTGGGTTGCAAAATTTTCTCCTGTGTAGCCAGCATCAACCATTATATTTTTAACTTCAGAGGTTTTTTTCAGCCTTTTCCACAGCACTACTACGATCAGTTGCTTCTGCGGTTGTTATATGAATTGCATGTGGCAAACCTTGAGTATCAACTGCAATATGGCGCTTGATGCCTGAAATCTTTTTACCTGCATCATAGCCTTTTTCTTCAGCAGTATCTGTGTTTTTAACACTTTGAGCATCAATTATACAGAAACTGGTTTTCTCTTTCCTATTATTATAACACTGATCTCTCCAACTAGTTTTTTTAAAGACCAGTTCCAGCAAACTTGGTTTTTCTCAATTTTTTTACTCCAGATTTGAAAATAGTAATATATGTTTTCCCACTTTGGAAAATCCTTTGGCAACATTCTCCACTGGCAACAACTTTTTAGTACGATTAACACTGCACAAAATACTTCATATAAATCAAGATTTCTTGGTCTTGTTTTCTTCCTGCTACTCTCCAGTATTGGTCTGATTTTTTCAAATTGCTCTCGACTTATATCACTTGGATAATTTTTACGCATGATACACCTCTTTCTTAAACCTATGCCTATTTTACCTCATCCATCCAAGATTTTAAACAGGTTCTAAGGAAAAAGTGTTCAGGTTCTGTTCAAAAAGTGTGTCAAATCGCATTTTTAGTTCAACTCAATTTTCAATCTATCTGGAAAGAAAATATCAAGTTGAGAAATAGTTAAAGCCCAATTAGGCAGAGCCATAGTCCATTTTTACTCTACCTTCTTTATAGCACAATATACCTGTTTATACAAGGCATTTGTGCTGGTAAATGAGCCCTTGGTTTTAGTGAATTTTCTGATCTGTCTGTGCAACCCTCAATTGGATTTGTGGTGTAAATTAGCCTCCTAACTGGGCTAGAATACTTGAAATAACCAGATAAATTTTCCCAATTGTTCTGCCATGATTTTATAACTAATGGATACTTTTCTACCCATTTTTCTTCCAGCTCAAGTAAGTAATTTTCAGCAATTTCTTTATTTGTAGCATGATATATTTTTTTTCAAATCATTCATAAAAACTTTCACATCTTCGCTGGATACATATTTTAGTGAATTTCTTATCTGATGCACTATACATAACTGTACTTCCGCTTTAGGAAACACTATTTATAGCTGCAGGAAAGCTTTTTAGCCCATCTACACATGCAATCAGAATATCTTCTACTCCTCTTTGTTTGAGGTCATTTAGCACTCCCAACCAAAAGTTAGCTCCTTCACTTTCAGCCAAATAAAAGCTCAGGACTTCTTTTCTGCCATTTTGGTCTATGCCCAAAATATTGTACATACATTTACTTACGCAATGTCCATCCTTTTTGACCTTAAAGAACATCCCATTAATAAATACTATCGGGTATACTGATTGCAGTGGACGACTACGCCATTCCTTGATTATAGGCAGTAATTTGTTGGGAATACTTGATATCTCTGCCGCCAATATTTTGTGATCATAAATTTCCTCAATGTGTGATGCTATATCTCTATAACTCATACCACTGGCAAATGTGCTCAAGATCTTTGTTTCAAGCTCTGGATGTAAGCTTGTTTGCTTTTTTTTTACTGTTTGCGGCTCAAAACTTCCTTCTCTATCCATAGGCGTCAAAAGTTCATATGAACCGGTACTTGTCCGTAAAGTCTTTCCATTTCTTCAATTATTCTCTTCACTTTCAGCTAATAAGTGGTTTTCTATTTCTCCTTCCAAACTTGCCTCCAGCAGCTTTTTTATAAATGGTGTTAATGCTCCCTCCCTTCCTGTCAACGGTCTTCCTTCTCATATAGACGACAGTATATTTGTTTCCGACTCATTATAATCTAACAATTCTTTAGTTCTGTTTACTATTTTCTGACTCATTGTCAAACCTCCATTTTTCATATTAATTTATTACTTTTTTTTCAGTTTGACACACCTTTTTGAACATTCCTGGAGAAAATTTTGCAACCCAAATAAAAACAACTATTGGTGCAAACGTTGAAGTAATAAAACGAAGTGAATTACATACCTTTATTGTATTGCCAAAGAGATGGGTCTTTGAGTGCTATTTTGCTTGGTTGGAAAAGTGTAGGAGGTTGTGGAAAAATTGCGAACGTAAACTCAACATCAGCTTGCAAATGATTGTTCTTTCCTTCATTTCTCTCCTATTACTAAGATTTTAAACAGGTTCTTAGAACCTGTTTAAAATCTTGGATGGATGAGGTAAAATAGGCATAGGTTTAAGAAAGAGGTGTATCTATGCGTAAAAATTATCCAAGTGATATAAGTTGAGAGCAATTTGAAAAAATCAGATCAATACTAGAGAGTAGCAGGAAGAAAACAAGACCAAGAAAACTTGATTTATATGAAGTATTTTGTGCAGACTTATACATACTAAAGAGTTGTTGCCAGTGGAGAATGTTGCCAAAGGATGATCGATGGAAAAAATTTCAAGCACAGAGTAAAACATTATGAAATTTCATGTGATTCTATTTTTCATCAACGTCAGTCTTCGAAGCTACTTTAGAAGTGGTGACTCTCTACACAATTGTTTTAAATCAGTCAAGTAATGAGGACATCACAGAGCTGGCATTAAACAAAAGAAATTCCATCGGTATCAATTGGTCACCGGAGCCTCTTTAGTTTATTCTCCTTTCCGTATTTTAACAGGAATTTTTAAAAATAACATTTCATCATTTAATTATTTTTCACAGAAAAATATTTATAGGTCTAGGTTTTTTAGCAGATATTTTACAACTAAATATATCAAGAAGGCCCTCTGCTGTCTTTTCGACACCAAGACAATTTATCATTCTAAAAATTTGTCATTCAGTAAAAGACCACTAAGTAGATAACATTAGTAAAACTACCGGAAGTAATATCAGGCATTTATTTGGCCTTGAATGCTGTGCTATTGGGTTAACAGCGGAAATGAGGCAGTTATACTAAAGTCGTAGTGTGTAAATGTTTCGTTATATAGTTGTGCGATTATGATTAAATTACTTAAGTGCAAGTAATTCAAAAATCAGGTAAATACTGAATCTAAAGGAATTATTCACTAAAACGTAAAAAGTGCGAAATTAAAGAGGGTAAGGAAAATGCAAATAAAAAAAATGAGTGTCTTGCATGTGTAAATGGTGTGCAAAAAAGGTACAGGAAAACTGAATATTATATTCATTGTGCAAATGCGGCATGTACAAAATATAATGCATAAAAACTACAAATACGAATGAAAAGTCATCATCACATCAATTAAGATTTTACTTATTATACCAGTATTTATGAATATTTTTTTATTCCTTTTTATAAAATTAAATAATTTGTTACTGTTTTTCATGATATAAAGTCATAATGTATGATAATTGCATGGGATAATATTAAAAAAAATCTTAAAACTAAATTTTACTGCTCAGTAGTCCAGCCATTATTTAGTTATAACAATTATATGATACATTTTATATTACGGTGTTGAAATGAGACGGGTGAATGTTTAAGGGTAATTGAAAATCCGGACGTTCTAGTGTTAAAACAAGCCCTGCATGTTTAAATACATTATCATTCAAACAAACCCAAAAGCAGAGAGAAGCCCAATTCAAATTTTAAGTGCGATTTAATGAATAAGAAATAATTATATTATGACTTTTAATTATATTTTGCAATATATCTTTTGAGAAAATATTGCCTTCGGAATGCATTATATATTAAAACGTAAATAACTAAAACACGACAGATGTCCCAATCCAATATTAACTTGTCATGAATTTTATTGTGTTTTGAATCAAAGCAAGTCAGATTTATTTTGAAGTCTATTTTTATGGAAGACATGCATTTCTCTGTACATTCAACTTATCTCACAATTTCCTGTTCAGCTTAGTATAATGTAAATTGGATGAATTATAAAGAATAAATCCTTCCTTTTTGAGAATGTTTTAACTATTTTGAGAATTTCAGTTTTTATATGCTTAGAGGAAATATTAGTTTCTAATTTCCATCGAAAATATGTAACAATTTTCAGAATTTTACACTAGCCTATACCCGGGTTCTAAAATTGCTTAAACACATTGAAAAGTATTTATACAGTGAAAAATATATTCTACTGCAATAGTTCAATGATTTCTATATTCCTCAGTTTAAATTAGGAATATCTCCAGTGTTCAAAAATTCTTTCTCTCTATTAACTAAAAACCTGATGGATCTAAAGTACCGCAAGGACAAATATTTAAAAATACATAATAATTAGCGCAATATGAAAATGATTACTGGAATTTTGCGCAAGAATGCATATTTTATGATTACAAGAAAAATTTTAAAAAATCGAGCAAATTTTTTAAAATTTAACATGTTTTTTTACGAGAATGATTTAAATAATTATATACGAGTATTGTCTACTGGTGTAACACTTAAGAGCTATAAGGTATTTGTACTGAAATATTGTGAATTAAATATTGCATGGAAATGCTTTCTTTGGAGAATAAACAATTTTCTTGATAATTAAATCCTTTCATTTGGGTTCCTATTTGATATATTCTCTTTTTGGGCTTTATTGCTGAAACTACGAGACGCAGTGCATTAATTGTGAGCCACGATTTAGTGAGAACGATACTTGTGCTTCTAGGTCTCTTTCCAGACTTCTACATGATGCCAAACTATTTGAGTGATTGAGGGGGTGTTTATGACATTCCACTCATATTTGGACGAGATCTTTTTGTGAAGGACCTCGTAATTTGGAATCGCGATCAAGTGACGATTACACCTTAGCTGACGTCAATCCTCCCAAACACCACACTGAAACCACGTTAGATTTTTCATCCACAACAGATTTAATGTGCACCAGCCTTTCTATATGTTGCACCCACAGTGTCATCAGGATACGAACCACTGGTTCATTGATGACTTTCGTGACCATCACCAATAGGCTACCGTAGCCAAATGTTAACGACGATTGGCCACGTGGTAACATGTGTTTGAGTTTTTATAGACATAAAATGTGCATCGACTTTTCTTCAAGATAGATTTTTATCTAGTAACTTACAACTCGACAGAAACAATATTATCCACGAGTTGGCTACCATGGCAACTGGGCTTGGGTAGCCACAAGATATCCAATTTCTGATGACTTTGTTACTGCTCAAAATCTAGGTAAATAAATAATCGAATATTTGATGAGAATTAGATTGTGCATATTGCACTATGTGGTATTTGTTTTAAATTTTCTTATTTATTTCTTAATTTCTTAAATATTATTTAGAAGATGGAGTGTTTGCTGCCTGCAAAGAATTACAAGTAATCGACACTTGTGTTTCATAAAAATTTGTAAAATGGTTTTCTTTGACGATATCAAGCTTTCAATGCCTCTACAAATTTTAGCAAAGGCTTAATATAAAAAAGGTGTGAAAATAATAATACAGATGATATATTATCTAGATTTAACAGAGTTTCAATAACAGATTAAAAGAACCTTGCTGCGGATCAAGTAAGGAGATGAATTGAGTAGTTTACACAAGCTATGCTACTTTGAATTCAAAGTTTGATTCTGAGCACTTTTTTATGTAAAAATATTTAGTAAATTGTGGCAACTAATGATAATTCCTGCAAAATGTATTCATGCAAAACATTCTTGAACTTTAATCACTAATTAAGAAATTTAAAATCTTATATGACGTAATAAACTAATCTGCATACGTAATCAAAAATCATTGAATAAAACTTTTTTAAAATAATTATATTATTATTGTTAATTATATTTTGCAATATATTTTTTGAGAAAATATTGTCTTTGGAATGCATTACATATAAAAAATGTAAATAACTAAAATATGAAAGATGTCCAAATCAAATATTAACTTATAAATTTTATTGTGTTTTAACTCAAAACAAGTCAGATTTATTTTGAAGTCCATTTTCACGAAAGACAAGCATTTTTCTCTGTAAACTCAACATATCTCGGAATTTCCTATTCAGCTTAGTAAAATGCAAATTGGATACATCATAAAGCATTTATCCTACCTTTTTAAGAATCCTTTAACTATTTTGAAAATTTAAGTGCTATTACGTTTAAATTACGCAAGTGCAAGTAAGTTAAAAATCAGGTAACTATTCCTCAGGTTATAGGTAAAAAGGAAGAAATTAAAAAGGATAATTTAAATGCAAGTAAAAATGTGTGTTATGCATGAAAATGGTGTGCAAAAAAGGTACAGGAAACCGGAATATTATTGTATTCATTGCAAATGAGGCATGTGCAAAATATAATGCTTAAATTTATAAGCAAGAATGGAAAGACTCATTATCACATAAGTTATGATTTTGCTTATTATACTAATATTCATGAACATTTTTTTATTCCTTTTATATTAAGTAATTTGTAATTATTTTTCAAATATAAAGAGTCATAATATATGATAACCACATGGGATAATATAATAATATCTTAAAACTACTATATACTGAACAGAGGTTCAGCCATTTAGTTATTACAATATTTTTTTACATTTTATATCACGGTGTTGAAACAATACCGGTGGTATGTTTAAGGGTAATTGAAATCCCAGATGATCTAGTTGTTAAAACAAGCCCTGCATCTTTAAATTATCATCCAACCAAACCAAAAGAAGAGAAAAGTCTAATTCAAATTTTTAGTGTGATTTAATGAATAAGAAACAATTACATTGTGATTTTTTAATTATATTTTGCACAATATATCTGTAAAAATATAAGAATGGAAAGACTCATCATCACATCATTTAAGATTTTGCTTACTTTCATGATTTAGTTATTACATATTAAAATGTAAATAACTAAATTATGAAATATGTCCCAATCCAATATTAAGTTATGAATTTTATTGTGTTTTGATTTAAAGCAAGTCATTTATTTTGAAGTCCACTTTCATGAAAGGCTTGCATTTTTCTCTGTAAACTCAACATATATCACAATTTCCTGTTCAGCTTAGTAAAATGTAAATTGGATACATTGTAATGCATTTATCCTTCCTTTTTAAAAATCCTTTAACTATTTTGAAAATTTCAGTTTTCATATGCTTCGAAGAAATATTAGTTTCTAATTTGCATCAAAAATGCGTAACAATTAGTAGAATTTCAAACTAGCCTATCCCTGGGTTCTAAAGTATTTATCCAGTGTAAAATATTCTATGACAATGGTTCAATGATTTCAATATTCCTATGTTTAAATTAGGATATCTCCAGCTTTCAAAAATTCTTTCTCTCTATTAGCTAAAATCTTGATGGATCCAAAAAATACCACAAGGAAAAATAGTTTAAAAAATATAAGAATTAGCCCACTCTGAAAATGAGGACTTGAAATTTGCGCACAAATGCATATATTATGATTACAAGAGGATTTAAAAAAATAAAGACACATTTTTAAAATTTAACATGTTTTTTACAAGAATGATTAATGTAATTATAAACAAATATTGTCTATTACGCAACACTTAGGACAATAAGGTATTTATTCTGAAATATTATGAATTAAATATTGCGTGAAAGTACTTTCATCAAAGAAAAAACAATTTTCCTGATAACCGATTCTTGTCATTTGGATTCCTATTTGATAAATCCTCTCCTTGCGCTTTATTACTGAAACTACGATTTAGTGAGAAGAACGACATTCGTGCAGCTAGGTCTCTTTCCAGACTTCCACATGATGCCAAAGTATGAGAGAGAGGGAGTGAGTGTTTATCACATTCCATTCAAATCTGGACGAGATCTTTTAGTGAAGGATCTCGTAATTTTGAATCGCGATCAAGTGATGATTTCACCTTAGCTAACATCAATCCTCACAAACTCCACACTGAAACCTCATTAGATTTTTCATCCACAAAGGATATAACGTGCATCTACCTCTCTACATGTTGAATCTACATGATACGAAACAGTGATTCATTGATGTCAGCCACGGGTTCGTGACCGTCACCATTAAGCTACTGCGGCCAAATGTTAACGACAATTGACCATGTGAGTTTCTATAGACATAAAATGTGCATCGGCGCTTCTATAAGATGGTGGTTTATCGCGCAAAATGTGTAAATTATGACTCAACAGAAACAAAATTATCCATGCGTTGGCTACCTTGGCTAGCCACAAGATGTCTAATTACCTTCCGATTGCTTCAAAATCTACGTAAATAAAGAATCGAATATTTGACGAGAATTAGATTTTGATTTAACTCATGCGACATTTGTTTTAAACTTTTCTCCTTTTGTGTAAAAAATTGTGAATCAAAAAGTTGCATCAAAATAAATTCAAGCAATGTACGGAAAGCTTTGCTTGAAAAGATTTTAAAATTGGGAATCGATATTCGAACTTTTTTAAAATTTAAATGGGGGATTTTTAAATAAGACACAATGAAGTCTTCCCTAAAATGTTGAGTAAGGGAGACAAATTTAAAAAGACTTTGTATGAATAATTTTATATTTGAAGTTTTATTTATTACACTTCATTTACATCAAAAATTAGATTTTGGGTGTACTTATGTAATTAGAGAGACACACATACAATTCAGTCTTATATTTGAAATATTATTTAGAAGAAGGAGTATTTGTGCTGCCTGCAAAGAATTACAATTAATCCATACTTGTTTTTTCTAAAAATTTGTAAAAAGGATCTCTAAAATGATATCACAGCATTCAATACCTCTATAAATTTTAGCAAATGTTCAATACAAAAAAGGTGAAAATAATAATACAGCTGATATATTATCTAGATTAGGCAGAGTTTCAACGACAGATTAAGATATCCTTACTACGGATCAAGGATTGGGCAGTTTACACAAGCTATAATACTTTTGGTTGAATTCGAGCACTTTTTTTTAATTAAAAATATGTAGTAAATTGCGTCAACTAACGATACTTCCTGCAAACTGTATTCATGCAAAACATTCTTGAACTTTAATCACTAATTAAGAAATTTAAAATCTTATATGACGTAATAAACGAATCTGCATACGTTATAAACAATCATTAAATAAAACTTTTTTAAAACAACAAAATTTAAAAAAATATTTCTAATGTTGACTTCATTATCATCATTTGAAATAAATTGGAGAAATTATATTTAAAGTTTTAAAAGCTAGAAAAAGTTATAGATTTAAGTTTACTTACTTTTACAGATGATACCGGTTGAGTCCTATTATTTGTATTCAGACAAGTATTTTGAAAGACACTTAATTCGGATTTTTTTTTAAATAAGTAGCTTAAAATAAGCAAAATGATGAATTATATTTTGTAAATTATTTTTAAAGAAATACGAGTACCAAAATTATCTAAAATTCAAGAATTACTACAATGCGTACCTGTTTGATATTTTTCAATAACTGAAATCTCACGTGGGTCGAATCACAAACATGCACAGATGCTTCTTCACAGAGTTGAGATGTCAGCTACCCCGAAAATTTGGAAAATGAACTCCATACATCTGACGTCATAATCACGTGATAGCATACAAAACAAATAACCACTTGTTTGATTCCACTGAGTATTTTGGCGGAAATTTCGGATTTGCATCTTCTATCAAAAATAAATTAAAAGAGGTGTTCCAAAAAAATTTCAACTGAAATGTGTGTACTTTTTAATTGTTTCATTTTCAATATTTTTGTTTTCATCAAATACGCTGACGATTTTTAAAGTTTTAAAAAGAGTCTGAAATATTTTCTGAGCATTTCGAATTCCAAGAATTTTGATTTTGCAAACATACACATATCAGGATACCACTTCTGTCATCTTTTCTGAATGCTCTGTATTTATTAAGTATGTAGTTGATTACTTACGTTTTTTTTTTCAATTTCTACTATTAGTTCACACTCTCTCGATATTTTTTTATCTTGTTCAAATTTTCAATCGTTAGTATAATACAATTTAAAGCGCTCGATTGAGCTGAAATTTTATATACATGATCATTTTGGTTGACAATACAGTAATTTAATTAATAAAAGTTAATTGATTAAAACGAATTATTCTAAGAATTATAAATACCTGCATGTTGGCATCATTTTTGGCGACTTAGCGACCATTTTGGCGATTTATGTCCAAAATTGAAAAGGTTTATTCTAACATTCAGTTGAACAGAAATTTGAAACACATTTGTTTTGGATAGCAATGCAATACTTTAATGATAATTAATAAAAATAAATTGCCACTTAATGTTGTGATTCTGTCATATGTATACACATATTTATATTAGTTGTAATTATTAGATAAAAAGTAAATAAAATAAAATTTTTCTTACCTAAGAAGGAATTGACTTATTTTTTTATAATACTTGTTTTTGTTACTTTAGGATTATTTTCGACAATTTTACAAACACTATAAACAAAAATTTGAAACTGAACTGTCTTAATAAAGAAATTTGTTTTGTTAAATTTTATTGGAATAAAATCTGAATCTTAAATTCTGCCATCCATTTAGTAGCAATACAAAATACTTTTTAATTTATAGAAATATCATCATAACTTTGTTTATTTCATTTCCTAACTGTATATATAATGTTAATATATATCTATACATTTTCTATGCGGCAGTCATTTGAATTTTTATTGTACTGTATATTGATAAATGTGTCGACTTCAAAGCATTTCACATTTGCAGACACGAAAAACAAACCAGGGTACTATTTCTGGGACCTATTCTAATTTTCTAAGTGATGAATAAGTACGCAGTTGAACTCACCTATATTTTTTTCTTTTATCTCTTTATATAATTATTTTCACTAATTTAACAAGCACGATAGATAAGAATTTGAGACAATTGGCTCAGCAAAGTGATTGTTTTGTAATTTTCAAAACAATACACTTACAAATACAAGTAAATCAATGAAGTCCATATGTACTTTAAAAAATATGCATCCATAAATGTATAATGCTGTATGGTGAACATACAATATATTTTAATAATTTGTGAGATTCATATTCCACTACTTTTCCAGAAATCAGCGAATAAATCAGTACGATACTGAAGAGCATGATCATATAGAAATTGAGAAGCAAGTATATATCTATATTCTTAAAATACTGATTGCATTAACTTTTCCTCATATTAAAAAAACAGTTACGATAAAAAAATTTCTAATTATCAATTTTACTATACTACAACTGACATTTTAAATTTCACGTTATTTTTATTTAACATCTTTATAAGCTTAAAATTCATGAGTAATTACATATACATGCATAATTATGTAAAAAAATTATTTTAATACAGGGATAGCGAACGTTACATTCTGATTAAGGCCAGAACTTTCCATTCCTTCCTGGATGAGCTTGCCTTTCACAAAACAGAATAGAAGCAGAAGGATGTTGTACAGAAAAATAAATGCATTGCAAGAGATTTTTAGTGTATTCTATGTTTTAAATATTGAAAATACCTTAATGTCCCCCCAAAATAATATTTTGCAAGCCATTGATATGTTTTTGGTAGAATTAAGGACAGGTATGACCAACACACACATAATAGAACATATGTTTGGTTAATCTAAATTTTACTTATTTTACACATCTTTACAGTAGTTAACAGAGGTACTTCAGTATTTAATTATCTAAGGAATTAGGACACAAATATCTGATATGTAAATATACATGTTGTATTAAAAACAAGTATACATACATATGAATAAAAAAGTTGTTGTTTTTAATAATTTTAGAATATTACAGGGAAAAAGAAATAAACATTTTTGAGAAGCATTCATTATAGAAATGGAAAAATATTTTAATTTACTACAGCTTCGTTAATGTTTATACTTAAGGATTAATCAAGTACCATTTTTAAACATTAGAAGTCAAAATTATCATTTACCATTTGTAAAATTACATGTAAAAAATTATGGAACATTTTGAAAGTCTTTACTGGCTGTGCTATTTTAGGTAACAGATATGATTGATCGAGAATTGAATTCCAAATATAATAATAAATTAAGGCATTAGAATTTTTTAATTAAAATCTGTAAATAATAGAATATGTTTATGACCATTTATGGAATATAAAAGTCCTGCTCACTCTTACATGATCAAAATAATAAAGGCATTTTTGAATCCCTATTTCTTTTTAAAAATATAAATAAATAATAATTGCAATATATTTGCGTGGTACCTATTAGCACAACATGTTTTTCAGAGTTTTGCTGTGGTATAAACCTATCACACAGATGTGCAATTTCTTTTACTATGTATTACAAATAAGCATTTAAAAGGTATTTGCACAATTTGTAGAAGATTTATCATTATAGATTAGATTTGCTTTATATCATTAGATTTATTTTTACATTAATATAAAAGTCTAAAAGACTCATACATATTGATATTATCCTACTTATAAGTCCTGAATAAATTTTTTGCATTGAGTTACTTCCTGGTATTGACTTAAGAAGAGTACTTGGATCAATTGTATATTTATTGAGAATTAGGATCATGAAACCAAATATGGCTTTGTGTATAGACATTTGATTCTGTTGGATGTTGTTGCGATATACAGTCAATAACTGGAACTGTTCCAGCTCATTTTTGAACGCAGTATTAATAAAAATATAATTTTTTAAAGTTCTTGATGTGTTTTTGCTTGGCAAAATTATTTGGCAGTTTAATACACAAGTTCCAAATTTTGGAATGGCATGTGTATGGGAAAATGACTACAACCTAATAATGATAAATGCTTTATTTAACAAAATGAAGGATGAAATATTTAAAATATATTAAACACCAAAGGAGAACGTCTTCCTCCTACGTCTAAAGCTTAGCGTCTCTAAAGTCCGTCTGCCTCATTTCCCGTGTGTCCTTCAGTCGGACATTCCTGGCGGGGTGTGACGTCAGTGTGGACTACTCCACCCTAAGTACAGAGGGAGGGGTTGTGACATTGCACATATCCAACCTTACATCGGCCATCATGACCGGGAAGGTGACCTCGCCTGATTATTTACAATGATAAAATGGTACAGATATATAGAAATAAAATATTAAAAATATACACAGTTACACAGTAGATAAAAGAATTATACACAACACAAAATATCATCAAAGAAAAATTACAAAAATACTGTAAAATTAGCAAATTTAAAGTAATAATTGATAAATAGGAAAAATTTCATACATTACCACTGGGGTAAAACAAATTATGTTAACGATACAAATAAGATCAAGGCTAAAATAAGAATCTGGAATAAGGAACACAGGAACATATTCAAGCAAGGTACTCGTACTTCTAAATACTTAAATTTGTACTAAAATGAAATAAGAAAATGTTAGAGTCATTCAAATAAAAATGGGAGCAAAAATAAATAAAAAGTCTGTTGATAATGTCTATAACGAAAGTCTTTCACAGGAAGAAAAATTGTGAACAGTTTTTAATGGAGAAATCATGTAGAGTTAATTTGGTTTGGCCAGAGTTTCATGAATTCTGCACAAGTAGACGTTTTTGATGGTCCGTCGACGAAATCACACTTTTCTACGTCATAAGTGTCATTGTGCTTGACTTTTGTAACTTTGTATGGTCCGAGGTATTTTTGCTTAACTTTCAAGCCTGGACCAAACTGAGTGCGCTTAATTGCTACTAGGTGGTGTAGTTGATATTTATGAGCTTGTCTGTGCCGGAGATTGTACGTGCGCCGATTCTCATCTTGAACTTTGCAGATTTGCTTTTTGGCATCTTGTCGGAGAGCATCCCTGGCCTGCTCCACGATCTTTTCCGCTTGATATTGTTGTAAACAACCCATTTTTCATCCCCAGTTATCAGTCGTTTTAAAAATGGATAATTTTCATTAAGTTTCTTTAGCAAATTGCAGCTGTTAATGCGCTGCGTTAAACGCGTTTCTTTCAGTTCGTGAGGAACCCATGTATCGAGTTTTTGAACATAGCGAAGTTGTTTTAAGTGATTTTCAATGCATGTATGTGATACAGGAAGCTTCTCTGGAATCTCACGTTTTGTACTGTGACGATCCGAATCGATTATTGCTTTGATTAGGTCGTCATCAACTTCAACTGCACGACCAGAGCGTTTTTCATCTTTGAGTGAAAAATCACCAGAACGAAATTTGGTAAAACAATTTTGACACTGCCGTTTTTTTAAGGCTTCGTCACCATAAACAGCACATAACTTTTTATGAGCTTGCGATGCGTTTTTCCCTTTGCGGAAATAAAAAAGCAAAATATGACGAAAATGTTACTTTTGAATTTCCATTTCTCAACGAACGCCAAACGAAAACTACGCAACCGATCAAAAAACTTTTTTTACTGATTGACAGCTGAGTTGCCAACTGTCAAATAACAAAATGTGTTTTACATTTGTACTACGTCTGCAAACCTAAAAATTCAACTGAAGCCATCTATGAGTGAAATCCGCAATTACTTAGTTGCATATCCAATATATAAAGGAGAAAAGCGACTCACTCACTGACTGACTGACTAATCACGATATCTCCGGAACTAAACACGCTACAGACTTGAAATTTTGTTGACATGTTCCTTTTATCGAGTAGAGATCAGCTAAGAACGGATTTTATTTTTTGCGAAATTCAAAACGCAAGGGGCGTTAATGGGGATTAAAGGGCGTTATATATAATTGTCTCCATTCTTAAACTACTCGACGTACAATATTGAAATTGGGTAAGAAGATTCCTTTCATAGAGTAGAGATCCGCTACAAAATGAGTTTTGGGAAAATAGCCCCCCAAATGGCGTTGCAGGGGATTAAGAGGCGTAAAAGTTAAATATTTTCGTTTTTAAACTACTTGACCTACCTGCTTGAAAATTGGTAGGCATGTTTCTTTCATGGAGTAAATATCCCCTATAAAATAGGTTTTGGGAAAATTGACCCCCAAGAAGTGTTGCGGGCGGTTAAGGGGAGATATAAATTATTCCGATTTTTAAACTATTAGATGCACACTCTTGAAATTTGGTAAGCATATTCCTCTCATAGGGTAGAGATACGCTACAAAATGAGTTTCGTGAAAATCGACCCTCAAGTTGCGTTGCGGGGCTTAAGGGGCGTTATAGACAATTTATTACATTTTTAAACTCTTGGAAGTACAGTCTTTAAATATGATAAACAGAATCCTTTCATGGATCCACTGTATAATGTGTTTTGTAAAAATTGACCCCCAGGTGGTATTGCGGGGGCTCAAGGGGCGTTATAGATAATTTTTTCCATTTTTAATTTATTAGACTCACAGTCTTCAAATTTGGTAAGCAGATTCTTTTCATAGAGAAGAGATCCGCAACAAAATGGGTTTTGTGAAAACAGACCCCAAAGTGGCGTTGCGGATCTCAAGGGATAATCATTCCAATTGTTAAACTATTAGACGTACAGTCTTGAAATTTGGTAAGCAGATTCCTATCGTTGAGTACAGAACCGCTACAAAATGGGTTTTGCTAAAATTAACACCCAAGTTTCATTTCGGGGGATTAAAGGGGGCGTAATAGAAAAATATTTCCGTTTTTAAGCTATTTGATCTACCTGCTTGAAAATTGGTAGGAATGTTCCTTTCATGGAATAGAGTTCCTCTAACAAAAGTGAAACAAAAATCGCCCCGAGAGTAGAGTTGCGAGAGGTCAAGGGGAGTTATAGAAAAAATATCCTGTTTTAGAATTGTTGGACCTGCGTACTTGAAATTTGTTAAGCACGTTTCTTTTGTTGAATAGAGATCCACTAAGAATGCATTGGAGGAGAATCAACTACTGGGGAAGAAAAACTTACTGGGACGTTGTTGACCAAAAAATTGCCTTTTCTGAGCTACAAGGACTATAATAATGGAATTTAGTTTACATTTTCCTATTGTTGAATTGAAATCTGTTAAGAAAGGTGTTTTGGAGACCGAGACTCAGGGGAATGACGGGGGGGGGGGGGTATTGAAAAAAATTGCTTTTGCTCCTTTAGATTTAGACTTGAAATTTGGTTTCCGTGTTCATTTTATGGAGTAGCGAGATCCACCTAAAATTTGTTTTGCGGAAATAACATCATTCTATACTCAATTTTAGAGATTATTAGATAATACAAATTTGTTGTTTTGTCCTTTCTTTTTATTAAGAGGTGAAAGTTACAGGTTTATGTATATTTTTCAATACAATCGAATTCTTAAGGTAGGACTTAGATATCTATAATTTATATATATAAACAGGATATATTTATAAAACATCATGAAATACCCAGCGAAGCGGGTGGGTAACGGCTAGTGAGATATAGAAAGTGAAAATTTTAGAAATTCTGTATAATTTGACCTTTTTTCGATTTTTAATCTTTGATTTAGGAGATGATTTTCTTTAATTTTTTTTTACTGTATCCTTTTATTTGTTTGGGTTGATGACATTTAATACTCTTTTGTAAATATTTTTAAAATTAATAAATTTTTGTTGTAAATAAATTGAAAAATCCATTCATTAGATTTTCAGAGAGACTTATTAGATATTATCAATAAGATAAAAATCGATATGTAATAATTGTACAAGTTATTACGCACATTGAATATTTGCAGTTAGATCCTCGATTTGTCCTTATAGTATAGTGTTACATCCACAGAGTCTGATTTATATAGCATATCATGAAATGATTTATTCACTTATAGTGCATTCATGTAATGTTAAAATTTAGAGCCAATAAATGATGTATATTAAAATGAGTATGATTATTAAATAAAACTAGCTAATAAGAATTTTCTGCTTCTATATACGAGAAATTTTCGTTAAAACAATTTAATTCAATCTACTATAAAATAATTTTATTAAAAAGCCTACTTCTTTAAACATGCTTCTTAATTTATTCAAAAAAGCCAAATTCATTTCTTTCTCAATGTTGGAGACAAGCATTTCTTTAAAAAAATTAAAACCTTTTGAAGGGCAATAATTATAAAGGAAATCAGAATATAAAACATATCAAATGTTTGTTAGTTCTAAGATTATTTCAGATGCCCAAAACCTTTAAATGATGTTAAAACTATTTCATTTCTATCTCAGAAGAATTCCTAATTATAAATCAAAAACTCTCAAATTAACCAACTTTAATTAAAAAGCTAAATTAATTTTTGTTTGTAAAAAAACGTGTATTTTTCTTAATATGCAATGTTTTCATATGAACTTGTTCATAGTATGTTTCATAATTGTGGGATTATTTAACCTTTCGAGGAGAAAAAAGTAATATTTAGCCTACTTTTATAAAATAATTGTGTACCTGCCCATTCAATAGATTTGTGTATAAAAGGATATCTTTTGGTTCAGTAAATCATGATTTGCTTTAATAACAAAAATTAAATGGATCAAAATTGAAGATTTTAGAAAAGAAGAAATTTTTTTATAAGCTCTTATTCTCATAAATTTAAGGGAATGTGAATATAAAACAGTTAATTGTATTGGCTATATCACATTTTAATCAATTTTCAAAGTAAAAAAAGAATCCCAATACACTTTTGTGCAGTTATTATATTATAAGATAGTATACTTTTTTACTCATATGGAAACACTCAATAAGATAAATCAGGAAAAATAACAGAAAAATGAAATTTTATTGTGTACATACATAAGAATTATATAGTTATAATTTCAATTCAATCTCAAAAACTAATGTCTTAAAGTATATGTATCATCTTATTAAAATATTGGAAATATATATGCAAAGTAATAATTCTTATTTGATAAAATCAGGTTTTTAATACTTTTATTTTAGGGGGGCAAATATTTTCCATTGCAGTTAAAATATTTCTATAATAACTAGCTTATTGATACATTAGATATGAGTGAAATTTTTGATATAACTTGAAGGAAATAAACATTTCCTGTGGGGAAAAAAACAAGACTCAGACCACCTGGTCCACAACATCCTGCCCCCGGATGAACTAGAGGGTTCATAACATTTTCATGTAGCAATTAAATTTTAAAATGTATTCTTCTAGGCTTCTACAGCACGGTTAAATTTTAAAAATAACACACAAATTAAGTAATTAAACATTCTAATAAATTTCAAAGCACTAATAAGAAATAACACTTAAACAAAATATCCTGAAATTTGAGAAAAGAAAAAAGAGATCTCATTATATAAAATTTTAACATTGGCAAGGAAAGTATACATTAGAAATTTTCTAACTTATTAATAAGTTACTAATCAAGCTACTTATTAATGCTTGAAGTAAGCAAGAATTAAATGTGAGTAACACATAATAAATGAAGTCAAAAGCTTTAGAAATTTTTGTATAACAATATACACATCGAGAAAATATAAAACAGTTCAATACACAATTTTTAAGATTCATTCTAGCTATACCAACATTTAAGAATAAAATACTAAACTGCATTTGAATCAAAACAAATACACATAATGAAACAAATATTTAAAAAAAACTAGCTACAGCAGTCAAAATAGTATTTTGAGCTGTTATTTTTCTACAGTTAACCAATGCACGGATTCGACAACAGCAGCCATCTTGGAATAAATTAATCTAGCGTAATGCATCATGGAAAAATTAGAAAACACTCCGGCATTTTACACCCAAATCCCCTGCTCCATTGCGGGTACAAAAATCAGACCTTTTCTACCCGGGATTTTGCCAGGTCGCATGTAAACGCGTCGAAAGAGGATCCATGCCGGTATTTAAAATTGCCGGCAAAAACTTGAATCAATAGATGCACTTTTCTCTCGACCATTTCATTTGGATGGTTTAAATATTCGACTCTAGAAATTCTCGGTACCTTTTGCGTCAAATTTATTGTTAATTGTATTTCTCTACTTATATTATACCAAAGAGAAGGATAAGATATTAAGTTCCAAAAACTCTAACATATTCCTTACTTAGGCGTGTTGAATAAGTTCAGTCTCATGGTTTTCATGTTACTCTTTTTTTAATCGGTCAAAATAATTATGATTCAAAAGAATAAAAATAGTTTTCATTCAACAAAAATAATTTAACTATCTTAATAATTGCAATCATTCTACAATACACGATTTTAGTTCCTTAGGATATGACGCCAATAAGAGTTCAGTCCATATATAATGCATACTTTTTTAAAATTATATTTAAAAATAATTTTTACTTGTATCACCAATTATTAAAAATCCCAAATAATGAGTTAAAAAGTGATTTTATTGTAGAAATGATATAATCTATTTCGTGATACCTGATCCAGATGATTATTTCACTTCAATCTTAAACCAGGCAAATGCAGAAGGTCTCGGTAGCTATGGGATCATGGTCACGAAATCACATGCGCTATCGTCAAGGTATTGAATCAAACCCTATTTCCACTGAAAACCCGCAGTGTGCAGGGTCCGATTCTCATTAAAAACATGGATTCACACTGGCGGGGCGAGGAAGTTAAGAGTGTGGGATGCCAACTTAATTGTCATCCTCGTCAATAGACTACGTTAAAAAATACGAGGCTCGTCGATAATGGCGACATTGAAATCTACTCGATTCCCGACAAAGAAGGGAATAAACTGATGCACGAACTCCTCACTAATACTGAATTCGAAGTTTTCACTACAACCAAACAAATCCTTTTTCATCCAATATTCATATAATTTGTCGCGAAATCATTAAACGACACAGATTTTAGTATCAGTCTAACTTTCGATAAATTACCCATTATTTCACTTGAGGCACCTTCGGCCACACCAGCAACCATTGACCGTATAATCAGGCTTATATCAGATACTGCACCACTCAGGGATTACGATCACACCTTTTGTGATCTTTGTCGCATAAACTGCAAAACCTAAAATGAATAATTTAAAAATGGTTTTTCAGAAGCCACAGAAGCCGCATCTAAAATTCCTCCGAATATTTCAAATTTACAAACCCTCGAGTTTATAGTGCGACGTTATTATTCACTCACTCACTCCAATTTAAAAAAAATAATGTATCTCAGATTTCATTACAATTTCCTTTGTAAATAATTATATTATTCCTTTTAAACTAAAAATTAAAAGGCAATTTCTATGTCAGGGTATCTCAATCATTAAAAGAATTACTTTTATTATTTTTTTCTCTTAATGACGATTTGAATGGCACTATTTGTAAATTAAACTTTTTCAGTTACATTAACTACCCCTTTTCGGAAGACTAGAATGCGTTGCCTTCCTCAGGTAGTATAATATCAGAGGGGATTCTCTCTACAATCTCTACTTTGAGCGATAAGTTAAAGATTTGTAATCTTTTGGATAAGGGCACTAGAAATAATAAAGTTATTATAAACTGCTGTTTGTAAAAATTGCAACAGCATGAAGGAATCATCAGAATTAAATGAAATTTAATCGACAAACGACTTGTATTAGTACAAATAAATGGCTAAATTTTCAAAGCAAAAATATTAAGTGTCTGAAATCATTATTTGGTGTAGGCACCACGAGCTGCAATAAATGTTGCTATACAATGTGCCACGGAATCAAACAGATTTTAAATTTGTGCTTGTGGAACAGAATTCCCTATTGATTGTATATGCAGCAAAAGTTCGTCTTTTGATGCTGCAGGACTCGTATCACGAGCGAGACGCCGACCAACCAAATCCAACACGAGTGCAATAGGAGACATATCCATCGAATAAGCAAGCCAAGGAAGAAGTTGCATGTGTTTTGCTGAACAGAAGTTTTGAACAGTCTTTGCAACTTGTGGGCCTGCATTATCCAGCTCAAAGATAGCTCCAAGGATATTTTGAATGAAGTGAACGACTTCGGGCTGTAGCAATTCATGGACGTAACTGCTTCAATTGAGATTACCTTCCATTCATAGCAAATTAAATAATAAGAAATCACACCCCAACCCATAACTCCAGGTGCTAGTTCACTATGTCGTTCGACAACGCACTCTTTAAGGCAGCGTTCACTAGAATAGCGTAAACACTATTGCGGTATCATGGTTCCACTAATTGAAGCGCGATTTATTTGACAAAACAACTTTGTGCCTATCAGCTTGACAAGCTCTGTGCTCAAGAACCCATTGCAGACGCAGCCGCCGATGGTTTGCCGTGAGGGGAATCCTGTATAAAGAAACCCTTGTACGCAATCCACGTTGCAGCAGAGGACGACGAATTGAAGAAGCCGACATATGTACATTTGTAGCAGTAGCCCAACCTGCCGCCAAATGCCTGGAGGAAGTTCTGCGGTCATTCACCGTCCTGCGGAGCAGGTATCGATCGTCGCGCGTTGACGTCACTTTCCGTCGTCCACTGCCAGTTTTTCGAGATGTTCGGTGCTCGTCGTTCCACTGCTTCCAAACTCGTATCACTATGAAACTGTTCCGCTGCACACGAGCTCCTATTGCGCGATAGGAAAATCTTCCTTCTCGAAGGCCGATAATTCTCCTCAGTTTAAACTCCGTAAGTTGTTGAAATTTCTCATTATTTTGTTGTGGAGGCATACTTAGGCAGGGCCGCCGCGTGGGTATTAGGCGCCCTTGTTCAAATTGAAATTTGGCGCCCCTTTATAGGGTTTTGTTGCTCTCTTATAAAGTGCTGCAAATTTTATGTGAAATACTCTTTTATAGTATTCAAAATTTGACTTTCGAACTGAAAAGCTTTAAAATTATAATATTAATACACGATTATCTTATTGTTTTATTTCATAAATTTTGAAAACAATATAAAGATAAAACATTTTTTAAGTAAAATATAAAAATAAGAAGAAAGAAAACGTGGAAAGCCACGCGATAGAAGTGAAACTTCTTTGGCGACGTTGGCCTAAATGCAGGCATACATCTAATTATATTAAACTGCTGAGAGAACTTACTTTAATCAAATAAAATTCGAACTTCATTTATTGTATAAAAATATTTTTATTCAATTTTCTGCATCATCATTTTACAAGAAAGAAACAATAGGTGTGTGGTAACTGAAGTAAGATATAAAAATCCTCGATTGTAGTCAATCAAGAAAATGTGAGAAAACTGCATCAATCGTGGTTCCATATACTGTTTTTCCTTCTCTAGAATCAGTATTCATTGTCAAATTCAGTGTCTGTTTCAAGAATTCAATGAGTGGCTTTGCTTCTTCTGAAGCAAAATTAACATTAAAGTCTCCCGTTAAGATAATCGGCTTTTAATCATCATCGGATCCAATGATTGCAGCAGTCTCTGATGTGTACATCACTAAAACTTTATGGATAAAGATGATAAAAGCTGCGATAGAACTACCTAGTGATATATAGACTTTCGCCTGGACTTGCTGCTAGTTTTCTCTTTTTTTTTTCTTTCCTTTCACGAAACTTTTTTCCACTTTTTGCATTTGCTCTAGGCATTCTGACCAGAATTAATTTTAATTCAATGGAAATAAAAATTAATAATATAAACTTACTGCATCACTCACAGAATTCACTGTGTTTGTTTACAAGACGCTATCCGTAGTGATTTTGGCGTGAACGTTAGTATGGGACATATACACAATGTCCCAGACACTCCCGTAACGGGAAGAGCGATATAATGGTAATACTTTGGGTGCGTTTATTCGTTGAAAATGGCCCGTTTTTTCTATTACATAAAAACTACAAAAATATGCCACACGAGTTCGTTACGAGTAGCATACTCTCACTTAACATCTCCAATACCTAAGCGCCTTCAGTCCAAAAACAAGATGCTCCGCTCTCTTTTCCTCCCGCTCACTATCTCCTCCCCATGACGACGTTTCGGGGGGGGGGGGATCACTACTTCCGTTCGCTTTTTCACTGTTACGCAAAACTGGGCAAATTTCCCATTCACTCCGTGAGCAAAGAAGTTATACTTCAAAAACATATTCAAATATTGATTTTCCTAGCTTTAGAAGCTGCAAACGCTAGTATCTCAGTTCCTTTATATTTAATTTATCCAAAATTACGCTCTCTTTGGATACAATTGACAAGTCCGATAATCTCTTCTGCGCCATGGTAGATCACCCGTAGTTTCTTATAACTTTAAGTTTTGAAAAACTTTGTAGTAGCCACCGAAACTGGCAAGGTTAAAGAAATCTGTAAAGCTATTGCAATATTTGGAAATGTATCGGTAAGATTGCTTTCATAAATATAATTCAAAACATCAATAGGTGTCATATCCTCTTTGGTAAAACATCGAAAAGATTTTATTTCTTCGAACAAATTTAATCCATCAATGTCCTTTTCATTAATATTTTTAGTATCCGTTAATTTTTGTTCTAATTATTTACAATGTTTTAAAATTTCACTGTCACTCTAGTTTCTAAATTAGGTATATAGTGTACTACGTTAAAGTAATTGTAATATTATTTTGATTGACTGAATCTTTCAGTAATTAAAGAAATAGAAGAGTCTAAAATTATGTTGTAAAATTCAGCCTTAAATTTGAGTCTTGGATTGTTGATTGGTTCGTTGGTTTGTTCATCTTGAAATAGTTTCTTTTTAAACCTGTTTCTCAACTTTGTGGATAATTAGTATCCATCCCCAAATTGTCTGCAACGATACTTGTATTGACAATTGCATGTGCTCATACACTTCATCTGATCGAAGATTATTTAGCTGATATAAGATTTTGTAAATTGTCAGTCACGATTTGTGAATCACATTTAGAATTTTGCATTATTTCATTTACCACATTTACTAAATTTGAAATATCGTGCCAGATGTTAATGGAACAAAGAAATTTAAACGAGGAAACCTTCTGAATCAAATTTTTTGTTTGAATTCTTGATTTCATGTCTCTTGTTTGATCTTCTTGAATATTTATTACTCTCTCAAAATTCCCTTCAAAACGTTTTTCAACGGTCTTAAAGATTGAATTCTACTTTTCTAGCTGGTGTTGGAGAGTGGCTTTAAAGTCAGATTTTCAACATACTGTTGCAAAATAGACCGACGTTTTACGGATGAAGAAATGTAGTTGTAACGCTTCTGCACTACTCTGAAGGAATTAACTGTTTCGAAGGAAATTTTAGCTGCATAAATTTAGAGAATGGGCAGCGAGGGTGTCCAGTAGTGTCGCCGACAGATTGAAATTCTAAGAAATGTTCTTCGATTTGGGTTTCTTATTGGTTTCCTCGTTCTTATAAATTGATCGAATTGCAACAGTCAACTGAACGGTAAGACTGACTTCAGGTGTAGTATCTAGAACTAGTGAGTAATATTCTGACGATTTAATCATTTGTAATAAACGCTTTTTAATTCCTTCTTAAATAATGCTTATAATTTCATTCTGAATTTGATCCCCTGAGTAATGCTCATCTTTTGAGATGTTTGAATTTTGTGGAGATGTTCAGCGATTATTAGATCAAATTTTGCTATGGTTTCAACCAACTTCAAAAAATCTCCATTATCCCTATGATACAACTCTTTCGAAGGACTTATAAATGCAAGGCATTGCCGAGATAAATATTGAATTAAACAAATAAATAACGTTCATAATCGATTGCCAGTAAACATTTTCTGCAACATAAAGTCTTTGTTGAGATGCCTCAATGGTACATAAATTACGCAAAGGCATTTTGAATTCACTGCATTTTGAGCTATGTTTGAGATGTACTGCTTTCATGTATTTTCAAAATGTGGGTTAAATGTGCCCAATCATTAATTCCATCCTTAATAAGCTGTGAATACTTCTCACTGAATAGTTTACATGGGAAGAGCAAAAAAAAACTGCGTTTCGGGAATTTGAATATACTAAATAATTTCTAAATATTTTTTCTCAATTTGGTAATGATCTATAATAGAACGATTCTGAAAACTTTACCTGACATAATTATTTCTCAGAAAATGCTTGGTTATCAAGCTAGAAGGACCCTTTTCAATTAAATAATCCCTAATTTTTATAGAAATTGTATCGGGTCATGTAGCTGGATCGTTTAATTCAAAGCCAAAATCTTCGTTTTGAGATATTACGTTATTACCAGGCGAATTTTCTTATCAACATCTAAATTTTTTATTGGTACAATCGTGGCTTCTTCTTGATCATATTCTGATAAAATTACATTTTGAGATAAATTTTCATTATGGAATTTCAAACCAGATGTTGATGTTAATGGTCCTGGTTCAATTGCTTGTCCGTCTAATCCTATAATGTTTCTAAAGATATTTATTTAGAGATCCCACCAGTTTCTGATTAGCTTCCACTCGTTGCAATTTCCTTTTTCTATTTTGTGCTCCATATAGACTTTTTTCTTTTTTTGAGAACATGTTTCTAAAATATATTTCTTGCTCTAAATAAAAAAGTTTAGTTTTCATTCCACATATACAAAAAATCTTTCAATATACTATTTGAAAGTCGAAAGACCATTTATGTCATTTGCTACTAAATAAAGATTCGGATAAAAAAAAAATTAATTGAAAATTTAGAAACTTTTTTTTTTTTTTTTTTGCGGAAAATTTATTTTTAAGAATTTAGTGGGAAATTTTTTCTTCTTTCTGATGATTCAAAAATATTAATACGAATTACTAAAAAGCATTTGTTATAAGCAATTGAAACATTGAAAACATCTCAGATACATAATAATTATAAACTTTTAATGAAAAAGAGCTATAATTATTAGTAATTTTTGAGAACACGTTTTTGTTAGACATTAGAAAAAAAAAATTATTTTAGGATCCGAATTTTTATGGTCCTTAAGTTTTTCCAACCACGCGCCATGATCTCAAGTAAATAAACTGATTCGAACCCAACCTTTGTGCGAGTTTCGAGATTTGTAGTTGGCAACGGCTACAATGTAAATTTAACTAACTTGGCTCGTGGAAGTATTTAAGGAGACAGAGGTTGGTTGAGAAAAGATCGTCGGTTTCGGACGAGGTGATTTTGCTCTTCGATTGGGGGCATATGAGATGTGCAACTGGTTTGTTGCTCAGTATTTTTTAAGATGGTTCGAATCAGTTAAACCAAAGTTTGGTAATATTATATTTTGATGATTATACTTTTTTAACATAAATGTTTTTATTTGCTTCAGTGGCGAGAAGTTTCACTTGAATTATTGAAAGAATAAAAAATGTTTTTAACGAAACTGCTTTATTACTATGCCTCCTCGACATTAAATTTCGCTGCTAAGCTTTGCTTACGTTAATTCATCATGAAGAATTATATCATAGTGGTTATGGGCCCAGGCCACGCTCTATGTCGAGGCAGGTTAAGCAGTTGAACCAGAACATGAACTTTTTCCATTTAAATATTGTTCCAGTATAGAATTATTTCTGAAGAACTTCAGTTGCTGGTATATTAAATAGAGTATTGAATATGGAAGTGAACAATCAGATTCCTGTGTTAACCCAAAATAATTGGAACACATGGAAACATGATATGCAAGTAATCTTAATGCATTATGGTTGCTGGCAATTTATTATACAGACCAAGCCGGAGGAACCTGATGAAGGGGCAACCTACAAGGAAAAGTGTGACTTCCAACTACGGAAAGATCGATGCTATACACTGATTTACACTAGCATCAGTTCAGATCTGAAGAATCTGATAATAGACACAACTGATGGAGTAGTGGCATGGAAAATATTAAAGGATCACTTTGAACCAGTTACAAGAGCCAGGGTTATCCAGCTTTTGGATGAATTCTTCGGAACAAGATACCAACCAGGGGAAGATGTCGGAATCTTTATATCTCGTGTAAAGACGGCGGCAACCAGGCTACAAGAGGCGGGTCATAAATTGGACGACCTTTACATAGGGTTTCAATTAATAAGGTGGCTTCCTCAAGAATTCCAGTCTACCGTACAACAAATTTACAGATGGAAAGAAGAGGACTTCACAGCTGTCAAAATTGAAGCGGAGCTGATATTGGAAGCCAATCGTCTTCAACTTATGAAGCAAGACTTGGATAAAACGGAGACCGTTTACTTCAGCAATTTCCTATCAAAGAAGTTGAGCAAAGTTCCTGGAAATGTAAATACAGTTCCTGGTGGTACGACTGCAACTCCTGCAGATCCAAGTGGTAAAACAGAATATCAGAAAAAGGACGGTAAGGTATTTAACTGTAAAACTACCAAACATTTAAAACGGTCTAATAAGATGATAGGTCCTTGTTATTTATGTAATAAATATGGGCATCTTAAAGTAAATTGTAAAGAGAAAAAGTCTCGAGAAAAGCCTCCTTCAACTGCAAGTGAAACTTATAACACAGAGTTTAATATAAATTTAAGATTTTGTGAAGCTGAATGTAGTATTATAGAATTAAATAAGCACCTTGTTACTAATTGTAACTTATTTGAGGAAAACTCTGATAAAGGTGTTTGGGTAATAGATACGGCTGCCACGAGTCATTTTTGTAATGACAAGAGTTTATTTTTAGATTTTAGACCAATATCTAACATGAAAATGTCGTTAGCAACGGAGGATAAAAGTTGTCCAATAGAGGGAATCGGTAAACTTAAATTTTTGGTAAAATATAAGGATAGTTTTCATGAAATAACTTTTTCAGATGTTTTATTTAGTCCCAAGTTAAGAAGAAATTTGATATCCGGTTCCAGATTAGAAAGTAAAGGTGCGCATTTTGTGGGTAGCAAGGGTAAAATTAACGTTTTCAATAAAGACTGGCTAAAGTTGTTCTCGGCGACACGCCACGAAAATTTGTATTTTTTTAAGCCTGACCATTATATTTTACCCAAGAGTACAGAAATAAATTCAGTTGTTAATGCAACTGACAAAACAAAATGCGGATCAATTGAAATATGGCATCAACGCTTTTGCCATATTAATAACGATTACTTGATAAAAACTAGTAAAAATGATAGTGTAAGAGGTCTCCCACGTTTAGCTGATAATAAGTCGCCTTGTATTCCATGTAAATTAGCCAAGTCCAAGAGAGTTTCCTTTAAAAAGACGGGGGCCGTAAGATCAAAACGTCCACTGGAATTGTTGCATATGGATCTTTGTGGTCCAATGCCAACTGAAAGTCAAGGCGGTAATAAATATTTCTTGAGTATAATTGACGATTACTCGAGAAAAGTGACTGTATTTCCCATTAAGAAAAAGTCGGACGTATTTCATACGTTTATAAGATTTCAGAAACGAGCAGAACGTTTTCTAAATAGAAAATTAATAGCAGTTAAAACTGATGGCGGACTAGAATTTTGTAATAAAGATATGGATACTTTTTTGGCAGAACTGGGTATAAAGCACGAGGTAACAAATCCATATACGCCGGAAATGAATGGGGTAGCGGAGAGATACAATTTAACCGCTGTAGATGGCATTAAAGCATTGCTTAAGTCGAGTGAAGTTCCACACAAGTTTTGGGGAGAAGCATTACTTTGCTTCACTTATGCGTGGAATAGAATTTGTCACAAAGACAGTGAGAAAACTCCTTTCGAAAAATATTCAGGTAGAAAACCATCAATATTGCATCTAAAACCTTTTGGATGTTTGGCATATGCTGGCGTTCCAAAACAGATTAGAAAGAAATTCGATATGCGTGCAAAAATAGGAATTATGATGGGCTATGCACAGCGTACTAAAGGTTATAGGATATGGTTAATAGAAGAAAATAAATTAGTCGAGACTATTAATGTAAGATTCGATGAATATAGGAAAGGAATTGATTTTAAACCGAAAACTAATGGTTATCCCAGACTTGATTTAAACTTTCCTGATTATGATAATGAGGAGGACGATTTTGATACTGTAAGAGATTCGTTAGCGAGTCGTTTAGTTTCAAAGACAAGTACAGAAACTCCCACAACATCATTTGAAAAACCAGATTTATCTTCTGATAATCGTAGCTTAATCCCATGTTCAGAGGTTAAGTGGATTAGAAATATAGGTAGGGAAGTAACTGGATCCAACGTATATTATGGTATCGAAGGGACAGCAACCCGTTTGAGATCTTTTAACGAGATAGAACGATACTGTAATAAGAATAACATTCATTATGACCCGAGTTTGTTTGATTTTAGAAAGGAAGATACTGAATCCCAGGAAGTTAATATGGTTGAAGTAGATATTCCTAACTGTTATAAACAGGCAATAAGATCCAGGGAAGCATCTAAATGGCATGATGCAATGGATAGGGAGATAAACATAATGAAGGAACGCAAGGTTTGGGATTTGATTGATCCTCCAGACAACATAAAAATTTTAGGAAACCGTTGGGTTTATACTGTAAAACGTGATGAAAATAATAAAATAGTTAGATACAAAGCTCGCTTAGTTGCGCAAGGTAACACACAATTAAAAGGCGAATCATTTGACGAGGTATTTAGTCCAGTTGTTAACTTTACTATTGTAAGATTATTTTTCACTATCTGTGTATGTTTGTGGAAATGGATGCATGTTCAAGTAGATATCACTAATGCCTATTTATATGCTAATTTAGATACCGTTATCTTTATGAAGCAACCAACTGGATATGAAACTGATACTAACAAAGTGTGTAAGTTAAATAAGGCAATATATGGTCTTCACCAGAGTGGCCGACAGTGGTTTTTGGAATTAGAAAATAAATTAATTAAATTGAAATTTAAGAAATTAGAGTGGGTTAATTGTGTATATATGTTTGAAAATAATGTAATTCTATTATTTTATGTAGATGACATCATAATATTTGGTAGAGAAACTGAAAACGTAAATTTTGTAATAAAATTATTACAGAAAAATTTTGATTTAAAGATTCTGGGTAAAACAAAGAAATTATTAGGAATAGAATTTGAAGAACAAGATGATGGTCTCTTTATACATCAAAAATCTTACATTCAGAAATTATGTAAAATTTATGAAAAATATAAATATCCTGTAAGTTCATTGCCTATATCAAAAGGTCAAATTCTTTCCAAATTAGATTCGCCCAAAACTAGCGAAGAAATTTTAACGTTTCCTTATAGAAATTTAATAGGATCCTTGTCATTTATTGCTATACGCACAAGACCTGATATTATGTATGCAGTGAATGTACTATCCCAATTCCAATCAAACCCAGGAATAAAACATTGGAATTGTTTATTGAGATTATTAGGTTATTTAAAATACACTCAAAGATATAAATTGGAACTTTCAAAAGTTAAATCACTAAAATTAAGATGTTACTCAGACTCAGATTTTGCTACAAATAGGGATGACCGAGTGTCGATGGGAGGATTCATAACTTTCATTGACGAAACTCCAATTTCCTGGCGAACTTTCAAGCAAAAATCCGTTAGTCTGTCTACTATGGAAGCGGAGTATGTTAGTTTAACGGAAGCAGCAAAGGAATTTATTTGGTTAAAGAATATAATTAATAATAAAAGTTTGAATTTGGAATTATGTGAAAATGTAATATTCTGTGACAATCAAGCTGCTATAAGTTTTTCCAGTTCACCAGTAGAAAATTATAGAACGAAACATATCGATGTTCGTTACCATTTCTTAAGGAATTTAATAAAAGACAAGGTTTTTCAAATTAAATATGTTAGTACCAAAAGTAATTTGGCAGATATTTTTACTAAACCCATGATAAAGGAAAAATTAATAGAATTTTGTAGAAAACTATTTTCTATTTAAGAGAATGGAACTTTGTTTATTTAGATCAAAATATTTGTCTCTTGCAATAAAGATATTGTGAATAAAGTATTGTATGCAACATATTTTTATAAAATGAAATTATATTACTGATTTGTAAGAGATAATGGTGCGGAGGTTGGAAAAAGGGGGCCGATTGTTAGACATTAGAAAAAAAAAATTATTTTAGGATCCGAATTTTTATGGTCCTTAAGTTTTTCCAACCACGCGCCATGATCTCAAGTAAATAAACTGATTCGAACCCAACCTTTGTGCGAGTTTCGAGATTTGTAGTTGGCAACGGCTACAATGTAAATTTAACTAACTTGGCTCGTGGAAGTATTTAAGGAGACAGAGGTTGGTTGAGAAAAGATCGTCGGTTTCGGACGAGGTGATTTTGCTCTTCGATTGGGGGCATATGAGATGTGCAACTGGTTTGTTGCTCAGTATTTTTTAAGATGGTTCGAATCAGTTAAACCAAAGTTTGGTAATATTATATTTTGATGATTATACTTTTTTAACATAAATGTTTTTATTTGCTTCAGTGGCGAGAAGTTTCACTTGAATTATTGAAAGAATAAAAAATGTTTTTAACGAAACTGCTTTATTACTATGCCTCCTCGACATTAAATTTCGCTGCTAAGCTTTGCTTACGTTAATTCATCATGAAGAATTATATCAGTTTTATTAACACGTTCCGTGTAATAGCGCGAAAACCTCATATCGGCAATCAAATTTTGTTTTACACAAATGAAAAACACCCACAGAAATGAAAACAAAAGTAAAATAAAACTAAAATTAAATCTCATTTTATTGCTCAGAAAATATAAAACATGCAAAATTGTAAGTGTATAATTTACAACTTTTATTTCAATAACATTAAATTAAAAAAAACTATAAGTACTATAAATCTTGGCGCCCCCTGGCCCAGGCGCCCTTGTGCGGTGAACAATTTTGCCACCCCCACGCGGCGGCCCTGTACTTAGGTCTCACTAAACGTTCGCCCCTAACAAATAATCTTCAACTATTTTCAACGTCCCGCTACAGCCCTCTATTTATACGCTTTCAGCATCCGTTTATAGGGCGCTGTGCATGCGTGGTGGCTCTGAAACTTTACTATTTTACGTAACATTCTATACCTGATATTTGCATCAAAGTTCATTTAATTCTGATGATTCCTTTTATGGGGTAGAATTTTTTTTGTAGGCAGCAGTGTACATACAACGATAATTTAAAATCCAGTTGGTTATTTAACAGACAAATGGGTAGTTCCTGCGGGGGAGCTTTTAACCCCTAAAGGGCCGTCTCCAAGGTGGCGGATAGAGAATGCCTGCTTCGGGCGGTAGAAGAGAATTGAAATACCTTCCGCTGACCAAAGTAATGCGGAAGTACAGCTATGTGTGGTGCATCAGATACATATTTTAGAGGATTGCGTATGTAGTAAAGATTTTTTTTATGAGTGATTTAAAAAAAGTATATCAGGCTTAGAGTAGAGAAATAGTTGAAATTTATCTGCTTGAGTTGGAAGAAAAATATCCGACAGTCATAAAATTCTGGCAGAATAATTGGGAAAACTTATCCGGCTATTTCAAGTATTCTGGTCTAGTTAGGAGGCTAACTTATACTACCAATCCTATTGAGGGAATGCATAGACCTATCAAAAAATTCGCTAAAACCAAAGGTTCAATTACTAGCATAAATGCCTTGTACAAAGAGGTATATTGTGCTATAAAAAGGTAGAGCAGAAATGTTTTATGGCTCTTAATAATTGGGCTTTAACTATGTCTCAATTTGATATATTTAATAAATACTTATTAAAGAAATGTATTTAATTTTTAAGAATAAATGACTTGAAAAAAAAATTGATCACGTGCGCGTGACTCGAACTCTATCCGCAATAAAAGTAAATATATTTAAGAAGGACTTATAAATTAAATTAATAATTATAAAATATTTTATATAAAAAAAGACATTTTTTATTATATCTTATATATAAAATTCTCCTGTCACAGTGTTTGTAACCAAACACCTCCAAAACGGGTAGACCGATTCCTATGAAATTTTGCACGTATATTTAGTAGGTCTGAGAATAGGACGTAAACTGTTTTTCATTCCGATTTTGCAATTAGTTGAAAAGATATTAATTAAAAACCTTAAAATGCGCAATTGTTTTACTGTTGTGTGTTGTTTATTTCGCTTGGCGTCGAAAATCGGTTTCGCGCCAGATGTGACTTTTCTCTGTTCCACCGTCCAAATCACCCTGCCCACGGGCTACACTAACAAAAGAGGTGTCTATAACAAATCAAAAATCACCAAATTTGGTGAGTGAAAAGTTTATTTTTTTCTCCATTTTTTGTACATATCTTTATTTCAAAAATTCAAATGTTTCATCCGTTTATAAAACAAAAATATCAAAAATATTTGCGAAAAACTTAATCGATTTCACTTCTTTAAAGATGGTCTGTACCCCCTATCCCGCTAATGTTAAATTGAGCATTTTTATGTACCTTTTTCTCAGAAACTATTAAATGTACTGACTTAAAATGCTTTCTGTATATTTATTAGACTTTTTTATTTAAAATGTACGGAAGCTTTTTTAAACATATTGTTTAGTTTTTTCAAAAACATTCATCGCAACAGTATCACTATGAATTTTTTGAAAACTGTCATTTTTTTCACGATAACTGACTTTTACAAAAATATTATAGGAATATTAAAAAAAAGTTCTGTGCACTTTATATAGTTAGGAATCAGTAATATTTAGTGAAGATTGCAAGTGATTCCGTTGAATAGGTTCTGAGAAAAAGGTACACGCATTTTTAAAAACAACGTTTTGAGATAATTGCATTTTTATTATAAAATGTCACTTCATCAAAAAAAATTATGAACTACAATCTGTATTTGTACTATTTTTTTAAATATTAGCTTATGCTCAATAACTTTTAAGACTTTTTACATATTTCTTTTACTTAGATTTCTCAGAAAATATATGTATAGCATTTTTCACTTTTAATCTATCGAGATATTTTATAGCAATTGCATCATTTTTCTCAAATTATGCATCAATTTTTGAAGAATTTTCTGTTCTGATACATTAATGTCATCCAATTTGATTATAAGCATCATAAATATCATGTAAAAATGTGTCAATACATGAAAATATGGCTTTGGTAATACATCATTATACGAAATTTCGAAAAATTTCATTAGTGTTTTATAAATTCACATGTAAACACAATTTCTTTAAGTATCAGAATTAAAAGGATTCTTAAAATATTACATAAATGGTATCCAAAACAACAACAAGAAAACTGATTTTATGTTTTTAAACATGAAATTTGTGTATTTTTTGTATGTAACAAGTTTTGTGCAACGAAAAAGGGCATTGCATTTTGGGATATATTTATGTACCTTTTACTAAGAAACTATTGAAAACAAAGCTTAAAAATTTGTGTGTACATTAAATAAGCATTTGTCTTTATACAGAAGTGAAATTTTTAAAAAATTGATCAGCGTGTTTAAAAATGTAATTTTGTAGAGTAGAATAATGAATTTTATAAAATTTTTCCTTTTCTGTGTTACGACATCTGCTTTTCAGCTAAATGTCTGAGGAATATCTCAAAAATTTCACTTCAGTATATATAATATATATGCAATATAAAATAAATATTTCCAGTTCATGCATACAGTAAATTTATAGAAAAGAGAAAACGCAGTTTAGAAAAGAAAATTTTTAGAAAACAGAAGCTTTTATATAAAATTTTACCTCATCAAAAAGATCCTGCACTGTAACCGGTTTTTACTTTATTTTTCTTAATATTATCTTTTTTTTCTTCTTTTATCTTTTCTAAATTTCTTCGCTCTTCCAGAAAAAGCATACACTGCTTTCATTAACCTTTCTCTATCAAGAATTTTCATGGCACTTACCGAATATTCTCCAGGCTCGACTCCCATTTTCTGCAGCATTTTTAATTTGGATACATTACCATCATTAAAAGAACAAATAGCATCATAAACACCCAGTGAAAGTGTTTCAATCTGTACAAATGTTGTTTTAGGAACAAGTGGCCATATTACATTATGAAAACTTTCATTCGGTTTTTGTGTTTTCCCATGCAAACATTTTCTTAACAGATCAAGATGGGAAAGATTTCCAAATATAGGACGCATTGCTTCTACAACAGCGACCGGAAGACTATTTTTATGCTTGTAAGACTTACCTGATGCTTCAGCCTTTTATATCCACACCATGAATCTTCACCATCAGGACAAAAACCATGTTGAGGATATTCATCTATTGACAGCTTATGCAGAAAAATGGCCCAGATATCTTGCCGCATGTTCTGAACACTGGTGTAATTTCTCCAAATAGCTGATCCATAGTAAAACTGTAAGTTATCTATTTTATGCTCAGTCAAACGATTTTTTCCACTTAAACACTTACCGTCTGACAAGATTTGCCCTTTCAAATGAGATTTTAATCGGCGTAATCTTGTTCCCATGCGCTTCATGACATGTCCAATGCACTCCAATTTTTCAATTGGGTATTCATCTCCATAGATGTTTTTCTTTCTAACAGCATCAAATTCTTTCCAATCTCCATCCCCTAAGTAAGTAATATATCGGGCATTATGCAAAGATAATGACCGTTGAAAAATTTTAGACGCACCTTGAATTTCCATGGCTCCACTAGATCCAGCGTAATTCCTTTTACAATCCTTTTGATGAGAAGGTAAGTTTTTACATATGCAATATTTTGAAATAATATCAACATCTATCACCTTACCTGTATCAATGCTGGTCACAGTAACTACACCATTCAATGATGAGTAACCGCGTTTCTGCCATGTCCCATCTACAGCGACTGCAATATTATTACCTTCATTTTCACAAATAGCTTCCTTAGCAGCATTTTGAATGGAGTCCTCGTAAACAAGTTTTGCTGCATTTAAGATTCGCTTACCGTAAGGAGAAAACCTTGTAGGTGGTTGAGGAAGATTCATTATGCCGCAAAACATTATCCCAGCTTCTGCACCTTTTCCAATGGAACGCATAGCATATACAAACCTGGTATTTATTGTAGCGATTTGCGTTCTTTCATGAAAATTTGAAGAAGAGAATTCTACACGATATGGACAAGCACATTTCAGGACAAATGTAATAGCCAGTCCAGACTTACCTTTTAAAACTTGCATGTCTAAGCCACTGTTACACATTTTACAGTGAACTTCATTCTTGAAAACAAATGCCAGAATATTCAAATTCATAATGGCATTAATAATACCTACACATTTGTCATAGGAAGAAAAACTTCCATTTAAATTAGGAATTTTCTTTTCTTTTGCACATGTCTCCTTTGAGTCATGTGCATGTCCAACTTGAGGATTGACACTACTGTCGTTAGTATGGTTGAAAGTATGCTTACCTTTATAATACGTACGTTTACGTTTTTTGAACACTTTTGTTGATCTTGGCATATTAAATTAAAATCAAATTTCAAAATTTTTGATTTTCAGGCGTGGCTCATCAGCTGATTATTTTTTAAAAATCATTTTAACATACTTTTAATTAGTAAAATGACAAGTATGTTACATCATTGGAAAGGTCCTGTTTTGGGGATTTTAGAAATATCAAAAACTCAAAATCGATTACCCGAAGGTGTTTACCCTACTGACTCACCTTAACATTATTTCAAATAAATGACACGAGATCAGTTATTGCCATTTTGCTCAAGATAGTTATCACGTCCAGTTAATTAAGTAATCTCGTATAAATCAATAGTTTTCAAAACGCGTGTCAGGAGCTCCCGCCAACAACAACTATTGTGTTACCTGCATAAACCATTTCTGAATATTTTCAGACATGTATGAGTTCTTATTTATTATTTATTAGTTTATTCCTAATAAAACGACAGTTAATAAAACAGTAAAACTCAGTGCGAGCAAAATTTTCGGGAATCATTTCAAGTAAAAGTTAAATATATACGCATTTTATAATTGGGAAAGATATTTGTAAATTAATAAAAGAGCAGATACATTATCAGTATATTGTTTTCTAGCATTAAGTACTTCAATTTGATCTATTTGTGTGTTTGGTACAGTGAACAATGCCAGCCAGACGCAAAGCGTCTGATTTGGGCTATCGAACGAATAAATCTACAGCTACGCGAAATAGAAAAACTCAAAGAAAAGGGTGAACAGATCCAACAGGATAATAAAGATGTACGTGTGAACATGGCGCAGTTGCGTGAATCGCAATCACAAGAGGCACGAGTTGAACAAAATCAACAAAGACGATTAGAACAAAGGCAAGCGCTTCGATACGTATTTGACACACGCAGAGCAAATGACCAATAACGCCAACAAGTACATCGAGCATTTATATCCGATTCATTCCGTTGTCTAGCATTCCAGTATCAGCCCGATGTTAAATATTACGCTCATTCGAATGTGGAAATTGGTGCTATGGACAAGGAATGTCAGCATTGTAATGCACTTAAATTTAAAAAATGAGCCAGCCGAGATGTATTGCGTGTCAGGAAAAGTGCAACTACCAGAAATTGAAACACTACCTGGACCATTGTTACGTCAATCCACGTTCAACGTGCGCTAATGAGATCAACGCTTGCTTGAAATCATCGCCGATGTGGCGTAATGTTGAAAAAATACAGCTGAAAGTAAATATGTGCGTTCAAATGCTTCAAGATCCATCCGCTGAAACATTCTCAAAACAACTGTTAGATATCGGCGATGGAAAAGTAGTTGTACATGAAAACACTGGGTGCATAAAATTGCTGACCAATTCATGCACAATCATTAACTCGCAAAATGATCTCATTGACCAGATATTTCCCGATATACACACGCAATACTTGAATCATGAGTGGCTGGCAGAAAGAGCAATTTTGGCAGCAATAAAGTGGACGTCAAAGATTTAAATTTCAAGATAACAGTTTTTGCCAGAGGATGTCATACAAATCTATAGATACAGCTTGCGATACCAACGAAGCTGTAAATTATCCAGCAGAGGTTTTGAACTCATTGGATTTGCCAGGCATGCCACCGTACCATTTACAATTGAAGGTTGGATCTCCGGTTATTTTGCTTCGTAATTTTAACCAGCCACGGCTGTCCAATGGCATGCGATTAGTCATTAAACAATTAATGAAAAACGTTGTCGAGGCTAGCATTTTGAATGGCAAGTTCCTAGGAGAAGATGTATTACTACCACGAATCCCTATTATTTCCAACAGATGTGCCAATTCAAACGGATTCAATTTCCCACTTAGATTGGCATTCGCAATGACAAACAATAAGTCTCAAGCGAAACGATGTCTGTTAGGGGCTTAGATTTGGGCACACCGTGTTTTTCACACGGACTATTATACGCAGCATGTTCTCGCTTGGGTAAACCATCCAATTTGTTTGTGTAGGCTAAAGATGGACTCACTAAATCTATCGTACACCCCATTGCACTAAGAGACTGATAAAGTTATTTTTTAACTGTCAGAATTTGTGACAGATGTAATTTGAATTTATTAGTTAAAATAATAAAAGTACAAATAATTCAAAAAATGAATGCTTGATGTTTTGTAATTTTATAGGACGTCATCGTCCACAGCTCTCCATTCCTCTTTCAGTCATATACCACATCCCAACATACTTTCAATGAGTTATTTATTTTTTATTTGACTACAAAAATATTTACTAGAAATAATTTATATAGCAAAACAACGTTTGCCGGTCAGCTAGTTACTTATAAAATAATTTTAATAGTAGTAATATATGTTATAGATTGTTATATTATATGCAATATATTTTTATAATATATTGTACTTCACATTATAAAACTATTTGTAACCAGTTTTTATATAAAATATCATTTGATATCTATTATATATATATATATATATATATATATATTTAATTATTTAATATAAAAATATATTTATAAAATAGAATATAAAAATTTATATAACTACAGTAATTATTTTACTTATAAAATACAAAATAATTACATAAAATAATATTTAATATTTAATACAATAATTTATTCAATTTAAAAAATAATTAAAGGGTTTGGAAAAATATTCAGTGCATGATTCGAAACCCATCCGTTTGCGTTGAAAGAAGTTGCTCTGCCACACACAGTTGAGCCATCGCAACGCTGGAGGTAATTAAAAATCAATTGTATAAAAGTTAAGCATGAATTTCAAAGACTATTTTTTCCGAATTGACTGGATTTTCAGCGCTCATACATTGAGGGTTCAATATCCTAATAGAGTACCACAATTATACCAACTCTCATCCCCAAATGAATTTCTTCAGTCGTGCCCTCCCCTTGTTATTATGAGAAACTTTCACAACAAATTTCAATAACTTCATAGCTATGAACACAAAATTCAACCATTTTCAATAGATTATGAAAGAAAAACTAAGAAATATTTTGAATTAAATTGTTTGTATTTCTTAGAAACATTCAACAAAATTTTAAAAATGATGCAAATCTAGGTAAACCATTACCCTTTCCTAACATTTTTACAGTACATTAAAATCATTAAACAAAGGACCAAGGAAATTTAGGTTTAAAATTTTTTAAATAAAAAAAGTTAGTATTGAGGTATAGTAGTATAGCTTTAAATATGACATAATTTGTATTGCAGCAAGTACTTATACGGAAACTTTTTTTTTGAAACTCTTATCTAATAAATGTTAAATTTGTGAAGTATGAAACAGATCCATTATAATATTTTGTACTGAAGTAAAATTGTCATAGTAAGATAAAAATAAAGACTTACTGCAACGTGTATCAGGAGGATCTTTTCATCTGTGGGGCGTATCACAAACATATATCAGGGATCTGAAGAAAGTTGAGAAGTCAGCTCGTTCAGAATGTGAATAAGCTCCTATGTCGTCTTTATTCTGTTATTCTTAGGAAAAACCTAGAAGCGGGGTGTTTCTCGATCATTTCGTTTGGTTGAATTAAATTTGAGGCTCCTAAAATCTTTAGGGCATATTGCTGTCAAGCTTAGTTTCAAAAACATTTATTTACTTACATTATATCAAAGAGCCTTTCATCCTTTTAGTCTTATATGAATTCTCAAATATCGTTTCCAATTTAAAACAATGAAAATCTTTTATTGAACGAAATTCAATGAACTCTCTTAATAATTATAATGTTCGCATATTAGAGGAATGTTAGCTCTATAGAGTATATGGCGAGTAAAGGTTTATTTTTTAGTTATAGTTCAAAAATTGTTCACATGTATTACCAATTTATGAAAAATGGAAATCTTGCAATAGAAGTGAACTTTTCATTTTAAGCATGATATAAAATGTAAGTCGAGATACCTAATCCGGATGTAATTAAATGATCATCACTTAAATGTAAGTCCGGGCGAATGCAGCATGCCACGGTAACCGAGTGATTATGGTGGCGAGTGAAAAGTTCAGTGTCACTGATGATGCAGTGTACGGGGGCTGATGCATGTTAAATCTATCGAGGCTCAATGTCTTCAAGTTGGCGAGATGTAAAAGTTCAGAATGTGCGGTGTCGGCTCAATTCTTCGCCTCGTCACTCGACTGCACTCTAATTTTTGTAGTATCTATAGATCATTGGTTCCCAAACGTTTTAGCCTCATAGACCCCTTGACAGGTTTTTCGGTTTGGGGTAGACCCCTACTTACCTCTAATATTAAATTTGTGCAAATTTATCAAATTAAATGTGTTTTTGACAGCAGGTATAGAGCTATTTACTTTAAAAGATTAAATTTTTTAAATGTAGGGAAGTATAGAAGAGTTTAAAACTTAAGAAAACACATGTTAGTTAATTTAATTAGTTAGTTAATTAAATTAAAATTTAACTAATGCATAAAATAACTGTTACATAAAATATCTGAGCAACAAACAAAAGCTTTTAGAGGGAGGGAGGAATCTGGGGATGCAATAATAAATTTCACCATTTGGCATCAATGCTATCAGGTTTTAACCCTAAATATATCTCCTCGGATAATAGTGTCCAGTATTTTCTTTTGGAGACTGGCAAGCGCTCTAAAACTCCATCTCAATCGGCGAAACAATTAAAAACTTACTCAAGATATTCCATAATACGGAATAAATAACAGGTATATATTTTTAAAGCTAAAATTGTTGACATTGTTTCTAAACTTTACTTTAAGATCTTCATTAGAGCATATCCTCGAGCTTAATTCTTATAATCTAACCTTTTTTTTCAAAGTGACTATATGAATTCACTGTCTACTGTGGTTCTATGATAGTCAAAATATTCTCAAATTTAGTTTCAAAGTCTAAAAAAAGGGCATTTAAATGTTGGCGGCGTCCAAAACTATACTCCTTTAGCTTAATTCTGGAAAGAAAGGCTGTGTGAAATGTGGTCCTTGTTTTAATAAAATTTAAGCTGTCGCCTTGAAACTGCAAATAAAACTCTTTAAATTTAGTAAATAAATCTGTAAAATATAGGTGAGTCTAGTTTCCACTTAAATAAATTACCTTTAAAGATTAGTCATAATCTGGTTTGATGAGAGCCACTATCGTAGACACCCATTTACACCTCATAGACCCCCAAATTATTATTTTTGCTGTCCTGGACCCCTTGCAAATCGTCATAGACCCCTGGCAGTCTATATAGACCACTTTGGGAATCACTGATCTAGATAAAGGAAACATTGAATAATCCACCAGACTTCCGACCATGATGTCAATCAACTGACTCACGAACAATATTAAATTCACTGTTTTTAGGGTAACCAACTTTTTGCTTAAACTAATGTACAAGTAATATGGGATTGAACTCATTGTATGACAGAAAGTTTATTATATAAGTCTTCTCTTACTGAAAAAGTCTTCTTGCTTCTTCTTACTTTCCTAAAAAAAAAATAATATTTACAAGGATGGTGGTCTCGAGATCAATTTCTCAAACTTTCGAAAAATTTGTCATATCCGTTATCCTAACCTCTAACGTTGATATCTTACACTATTAAAATTCGAAGGTAAACAAACGTATCTATCTATCTATCTATCTATCTATCTATCTATCTATGTGCGTCTATCTTCTCACGAACAGCACCACACAGAAAGTTGCGGAAGGTACCAAAAGATCGGGAATTTTCCGGGGAAGCCGTATTGCCTATTTATATATATTCCGATATTGTAATTAGTTAAAAAGATATTAATTAAAAACCTTAAAACGCCTAATTGTTTTACTCCTGCCGGTTGTTTACTTGGCGGAACTTCCCTTCCGTTTCGGCCGAGCGGTAATCTTACGTTTTCCACCATATTAAAATTGTCATCTAATTTTCGGTGTCGAAATGAGACAAAAAATAATTACAGAATCGGAAAGATCATTTATTTCGCCACGACACGGTATAATTTTTTTTGTAAAATAACGATATTTTCTATTTTTTTCGAATTTTTTAAAATAGTGTTAAAACAGATGCGTTTTTATGAAAATTATTTCTAAATCGTTGGGTATGAATTACTTTTCGTGTTATTAAATCGATATTCTACACTAATTAACTTCAAGCCTTTCTCTTTTAGATCCATTCATTTAAAAAATAAAATTTCCAAAACTTTTTTTTAAAGAATTTTTAAAAAGTAGTCTTAATTTTTACTTCACATTGAATAACTTCGTCATTTATGAAGATAATCTCACAAAACCTTTTTTCCGTGTGTACAGTAATATTATCCGTAACATATACGAAGATTGAAAAAATTGCTTCAAAATTACGGATTTTAAAAAACATTTTGTGATTTTCGTAAACTTATGTTTTTTTCTGAGAAATAAATTAAAAAGTAGTAATTTGTACATTTTTTATTTCAAAGTACGTTATTTTTGCAAATAGTTGGTGATGTTTGAGAGCATTAACGTAAAAATTACGCCCATAAAATAAAGGTAATGATTTTTTAAAATAATTTAAAATACGCGATTTTACATTTAGCCAAACATTGGTTAACTGTCTGGTGGCGGAGTGCTCAGAGCTCACGCTACACTGAAGACTATAACTGCAGCACTGCCGTGCGCGGTCAATGCGAAGGAGGATGTCCGCCTCGCAGAAACCCGCCGGTCGCCTTTTTTCATACTTTTCTTAAATTTTTTCTCCTACTGGACATTGCGTCGCCACACATCATTACACACAAAAAGGAAATATTCTGAAATATATTTTAATTCTCTCTTCTTCAATGATTGAATTCACTTGCTGCATCCCCACTGATCTGAAATTTACTTCATTTTCAGTGCTGCCATTATGTAAGCAAATGGTATGTCACAATTAATTGCTAAATGAGCAATTTTAATCAATTTTATTAGAAAATAATTAATAAGTTAGTTTTTTATAATATACTTTTTTTCGCAGATACGTGTTTAAATAATTTTAACACAGAGTGGAATGAAAAACTATAAAATTAAAATTAAAAAAATTAAATGTTTTTATCAAATAGTATTATTTTCTTTTTGAATGTTTTTTCAGAGAAATTTTTTAAAAATTAAAATGCATTCAATGCATTTCTGATATTCATTTAAAATATTTATCAGTATCAAAATTTTTGTTCTCTTTCATAAAACTTATAGTTTACTTTAAAATAATGCGTAATTGCATGAAACTTTTTTCCCCCGTGTCGAATATTTCAAAAAATTCTCACAATTTTACTTCAAGAATTAAAATAGTAGTGAAATTTTGTAATTTGAAAAATTTATACTTTCTGTTCTTTTTTCAGCATACAACTATTTTTAAAAATGCTACAGTTTCGTTTCCGGGAAAAAACTATCTTTCTTTAAAGAATTTTATAGAAAAAAACAACTTTTTTTTTTAACAAAACAATGCTGTTTTGCATATTTTATGATTTTTTCTCATATGAATCAATATCGTTGCGTTTATATAAAAATGATTTTTAAAACTTTCAGAATCAGTGATTTAAAAAATAAAAAGCCGAAAACTTTTTTGAACGAATTGTAATAAAACACTCAAAATACTTAAATCAATCATTTAATAATTTCTTCTTTTATAAAGGTAATTGCATGAAACTTTTCCCCCCGAGTCGAATATTTCAAAAAAATCCTCACAATTTTACTCCAAGAATTAAAATAGTAGTGAAATTTTGTAATTTAAAAAATTTATACTTTCTGTCTTTTTTTCAGCATACAACTATTTTTAAAAAGACTACATTTTCGTTTCCGGGAAATAAAAAATTGCAACGAAAGAATTGGAAAGTGAGTGGGTGATTTTAAAATTCACCCTGTTTGCCTATTCGAAAATTTTTGGTGACGGACCTGGAAATTTTCAACCATTCTCAAGTGACGAGAACGACACCTGAGCTTTCACCCATCTTTAATAATTACCACACCACACCAACGCAAGAACAAATTTCGGAAAAGAGAGTTTTTATGACATAGTTAGAGAAATCACTCACATCGCGCGCATACACACACACACACACAAGTGCTATCGGCCTGAGGGAAACACGAAATTTCCATGGGGATGAAATTATTCACTTAGGAAAAGGAAAGAATTGGAAAGTGAGTGGGTGATATTTAAATTAGCACTGTTTGCCTATTCAAGGGTTTTTGGTGACGGACCTCGAAATTTTCAACCATTCTCAAGTGACGAGGACGACACCTGAGCTTTTCACCCATCTTTAAGAATTACCACACCACACCAACGCAAGAACAAATTTCGAAAAAGGGAGTTTTTATGACATAGTTAAAGAAATCACTCACATCGCGCGCATACACACACACAAGTTTTATCGGCCTGAGGGAAACACGAAATTTCCATGGGGATGAAGTTTTTCACTCGGTAAAACGAAAGAATTGGAGAGTGAGTGGGTGATTTTTAAATTCGCACTGTTTGCCTATTCGAGGGTTTTTGGTGACGGACCTCGAAATTTTCAACCATGCTCAAGTGACGAGGACGACACATGAACTTTCACCCATCTTTAATAATTACCACACCACACCAACGCAAGAACAAATTTCGAAAAAGGGAGTTTTTATGAGATTGTTAAAGAAATCACTCACATCGCACGCACGCACACACAAGCTATTGGCCTGAGGGAAACACGAAATTTCCATGAGGGTGAAGTTATTCACTCGGTAAAAGCCCGTGCAACGCCGGGCTAAGCGGAGAGGAAAGAAACAAAGAAATCAAAGTAATTTCGGAAAATAATTTTGGTAGTGCTGAATTTGTGAAGTTGAGTGAATATTAACGTCCCACTGTTCAGCAACACGAGGCCTTTTGGGGACGGTCCGCGTAATTCTGAACCATGGTCAAGTGACGCGGACGACACCTGAGCTGGCACCCCCCTCTCCTAACTACCACACCACACCAACGAAAGGACGTTTGAGCTCTCGACATATTTTACGTGCATCCGGCCCCTACACGGCGGGTCTTCAGTGGTACTAGGATCGAGAGTTTGTGAAGAGAAGGGAAAATGTTAAGCAACAAAGCCATGACACGCACTCACGGGTCATGCACTCACATCGTACGCGTCAAACACCACAAAAGTGTTGGCGTTAGAATAAAAGGAGGAAATTAACATGGGGATTAAGTTATACCCTCGGTATAAGCCCGTGCAACGCCGGGCCATGAAAGCTAGTCTACACTATTAAAATTCGAAGGTAAACAAACGTATCTATCTATCTATCTATCTATCTATCTATTATCTATGTGCGTCTATCTTCTCACGAACGGCACCACACAGAAAGTCGCGGAAGGTACCAAAAGATCGGGAATTTTCCGGGGAAGCCGTATTGCCTATTTATATTCCGATATTGTAATTAGTTGAAAAGATATTAATTAAAAACCTGAAAAACCCGTTTTTTTTTCGTGCAAATTTTGATTTGTCTCCATTGTTGCAGCAATGTTATTGTTACAACAGTGACAAAAGCAGGCGTCGAAAATAGGTTTTCAGCCAAACTTGTAATTTCATGACGTTGCTCTGTTGTCTGTATTAACTTACTCTGTTTAAAAATAAATGCTTTTAATGTGTGACTAACTTGAAATGTATTATTAAAATCCCAATGTCTACAATGTTTTACATTTTTTATAAATTTTCTTGGATTTAAATTCCAATAGAAAGAAAGTTACAACTATTTTTCAAATAGATTGGTACATTGTATATCTCTCTTAACGCTGCCAAGTTAGACTGTGTTGGAATATAGTAAAACTTTTTAAAAAAATTTATAGAATTTTGTAATTTTGAACAACTTTTATTTTTCCAATTTTCGCACATAAACTATTTTTAAAAAAGGCACTTTTCCATTTCAAAGAGATTGCAACGAAAAAAAAATTGCTAAAATCACCAAATGTCAGTAATGATTAATTGTGATAAACCTACGACAGAATTGACCGGTTTGAGAGCTTATGGAGCATGTGCAGACAGCTACTTTCTGATACATAAGAACTGATAGTTTTCTTTATTTTCCAGAAAAGCAATTTAGTGAAAAACTTTAAGAGAATATAAGAAAATGCTGAAATGCTTTCATCAAATAATATTATTTACATTTTAAATCTTTATGCAGTGATATGAAAAAATCTTTAGGTTTTCTTTCCCATACTTCTTTTTTTTACAGTTACATATTTTTAATCGAATAATCAAACACACATCCAGATATAAGCAGTCATTTCCAGTGCACGTTTATCCATTGGGCGCTTGGGCCGGGCGGCAAGGGGCCCAGGGACCCAAAAGGACCAGGATAAGCTGGACTTAACTAGATTTTCTGATTACAAATTTCGATTCTCCAGTACCAAAGAAGCATGTAGATATTCTGTGCTTAGGGCCCGTGATGAGCTTAAATCAGCACTGGTCGTTTCAATAGATAATGGTAAAAAAAATTTTATTCATTATTTAATAAAAATGGATATAAATTAATATTAAAAAAACAACAAATTACAGTATATTTTAAAATTATTATTCATTACAAAATTAGTTATTTAGTAGTAAAATTATACTCTATCTTTTTTTTTTCTTGTGGATAAAACTAGATTAGTTTTATAACTTAGAAATCAAAAATAGAATTTTAAAGAAAGACTTTATCACTGGGGGAAAAAAAGAGAGAAAAAGAGCTATACGCATGAAAAAGCCCATGTAACGCCGGGCTTAACCAAAAGAAACGGAACCTGTCTGCGTATAATGAAAAAAAAATTAAAGAAATTTCGGAAAAAATAATTTTAATGACATAAGTATAGAAATCACACACACAATCGCGAATACACTTTCACCCAGAGATGCGGGCATTGAGAGGGAAAAATTAAAATTTCATTGGGATAAAGTTATACTCTCAAAAAGACCGTGCAACACCGGACTGAGTGGAGGAAAAACATACCCACCCAATGGAGTAAAGAGGTGAAAGATATTTCAAAAGAGGGAAATTTAGTAACATTGATACAAAAATCCCACACAAATACACGAAGAAGAGTGCTTGCACCGAGATAGGAAGGAGGATTTTTTAAGGCAATAATATTTATACACTTGAACAAGCCCGAGCAACGCCGGGCCATGAAAGCTAGTTTAATATATCACGATTATGTTTGACTGAACTTTGAGAGTCGAGTTGACTTCTTGGTATCTGACAAGAAAAGCTTCACCTAAAGCACCTTGGAACACACCAAGAACCATTATTAGAATAATCAGGCTCGCATCAAATATGGCACCAAAGAGCGATTATGCTCGCACAACCTGTGATCTTCGTCACATAAATTGCACAAGTTAGAGGGAATGATTTAAATAATTTTTCAGAATGTCACTAACTCAGTATCAAAAACTACCCAGTATTTCTCCAATTTTAAAATGTTTGAAAAAATTCAATCTTTATCTTTTTTCTCTTCCTTTTTGTTTTCAATTTCCTCACACAATCGTCCCTTCTTATAAGAAAAAGTTTTTTTTATTTATTTTGATTTTTATTAAGCTTTTGCTAATTATTTATTAAGCTTCTTATTATGTTTATGAACTCTTTACTGATCCTCTCAAAACCAACATCTCTAAAACGAAATTTTCTGTGGCTCATTTAATCAAAGTCTTGCAACTCCATACTATAAATTATTTTGCACTTACAGTTGAACCCCTACGGATGCTGAGGAAATTATATGACTTCCTACATGTTCAAGATTACTTTCGAAACTTTAATGTTCCAAACAATATTTTTCACACTTCTCAAATTGCGTTATGTTTCTTTAAATATACACTGAAATTAATGCTTTCATAATAAAAATAACTCTTCAAATATACTGCGCCTTTCGTAATTGGAACAATTTATCAATTAATTGAAATTTTTATTAAGGAAAAATTAAAGTAACTCTTGGATCAGTTATTTACGAAATGACATTTAATTACCATTATTATATAAAAAACAAACTATTAATATCTAAACAAAATTCATGGAAAAGATATTGAAAGTATAATAATATGATAAACTTAGATTTAATTTCAAAACTGTCTTTGGTAATCATATTATTTTTAACTCATGGCTACCAGAAACTACTTCTAATCAGAAATTTCTTTCATGACTCTTGAAACCTGTTTTCCTTCCACTTCGAATCTTGTTTTCACTTTCTTTAGTTCCAATACCTCTCAGAATTTTTGTCCTGAGGAAATAGATATTATTTTTAAGGGCCTATGTCTCAGACAAATTTCCTAACCTTGATCTCATTAATTGTTCTATTTCGAAGGTCATCGAACCTATGTAATCGCGTATATTTAAAGCTTTAAACTTTTGTATTGAACTTTTTTATTTCTTCCTTTTTATTGAAACCCTAACATTATTTATAAATCCTCTTAACAAAAGGGACTTTAATTAAATTTTATTTATCCCTACTTTTGAAACGTAAAAGCTCGAATTCTGGCATTAGAAGTAATAATTCCGTTCGAAAACGTACAGTTGCGTTGTTGTATTATGTTACTGAATCAAAAATTCCTAGTTTTAAAAACAACGAGAACTTATAAAATTTTCTACAGTTGTATCCCCTTACATCTGCACTACACTTCTTTTAAATATTGTGGTGGCTACGGTAGCCTAGTAACTATGGACAAAAATTGCTGGACAAGGGTAGAGTTATTGGATTAGCCAATCAGTGAGTGAGTGAGTGTTGGATTTTATGGCGCAAGAGCCAATTTTGGCTATGCTGCGCCAAACATTAGTTAAAATATTAAAATATAGGATGAATTTTGTAAAAATATTGCATATGCAGTTTCAATAAAAGTTAAAATTTCAAATCGCATGAATTTGGTTTCCAATGATTAAAAGTAGAACAAATTTTGGTGGGGGGTTCCCCCCACCAAGTCAGACAGCATCCTAAAATAACAGACATCTTAAAAAACAGATAAATGAAAAAGTAATGTAAAGAAATGTCTAAAATTACAATCTAGGCTTTATTAAAAAAAAAATTTATATCGTTTCTGTAACTGGTCGGGTGGAGTGGGGGATTCCCCACCAAGTTCAATAAGTGTCATTGAGAAAAATTCAGGTTCTTCTTTTAGTAGGTGTTAAAAGCAAATCTCCTTTGTAGTAAGTTTTCCCGTTTTTAAACGTGTAGTTAGGATTCGGTTCATATACCTCTTCCCCCCCCCCTCCACGTCGTACGTAAACATGTCTTCCTCATTCGTAGTATATTCAACTGGAGCCGACTTTTTAGGTTTATGGGGAGTCATCTTGATTTCTATATTAGGTTTTTTATTGTTTTTACGTGGACACTTTTTGTTACGAGGTTTTGAAGCCTGCGATGTGGAAGGTATAGTATTGCATGTAGTGGTATTAGTTGCAAGAACAGGACTTGCTTCAGTTGTTAAAGGTGTAAACATTGAAACTGTGGATGAAGAAAGTGCTTTACTGGATGAGGAAGATGCAATATATATATAGAGGTAGATAGACTAGTAGATGTTGCAGGCGAGACTGTAGAATTGAGGCATGTAGAAGGGAAAGGTGTTTGTTTGGATGAGAATAATGCGACGGATTCTCAAGAACACTATTGGACGTAGAGCGAGCATTAGTAAACAAAGGAATAGGTGGCTGAGAATCTGATGATGATGCAATAGTAACAGAAGATGAGGATGGTAGGAGTTGTGCTCTTGAGTTGAGGTACATGATTTGTTAACTGTAGGAATTCTGGATGGCATTATTGGTTTTGGAACGAGTATTATAGGTTGTAACAATTTTAATGGAGGGCAAACTATTTTAGTAATATTTTCATGTATTTGTGAGGAATTGTTTGCAATTAATGGTTTAGCAACCCGAGAGTAGGTTTGATATGGTTGTGGGGCTATCAATTTTCGCGCTTCTACATATGATATATTTTTGTTAGTTTTTATTGTTTGAATTTCTTTTTCTATTTTCCATTTTGGGCATAGTTTTGAATAGGCGAAATGGGGTTGAGAGCAGTTAATACATTTAAGCTCTAGAATGCAATCTGTGGAAGCATGTCCAACAGATGCACATTTATAGAGCAAGTAAGTTGTCCACGGCAGGAAGTTTGTGAATGCCCGAACCTCTGGCACTTAAAACAGCTCAGAAGATTCGGCATGTATGGCGAATTTTACAGTTGAGGTAGCCAGCTTTTATGGATGTGGGTAGATTTGGCCTATTGAAGGTTAAAATTAAGTGTTTGGTTGGAATAATATTTGCATCTTTTTTTATTGTGATTCTTCTGACCTGTATTACACCCTGGTCAGAAAACCCCTCGAGGATTTCCACTTCATCGGTGGTCAACAGATAAGGTTCAGATATGACACCGCGGGATGTATTAAGAGATTTATGTGGGCTTATATTTACAGGAGAATCGAGAAATGTTTTTGCAAGTAAGAAAAACTTTGTACAGCAGAATTAGTTTCGATAAGTACATCCCCGGATCTCAATCGTTTTATAGATTTCGGTTCACCACCTATTCCTATTAAAGCTTTATGAATTGCGAAAAGAGATTTGGTAGACATTTGGTTATTCGGCAAGGAAATAAGTAAAAATCGTGAATGTGTTAAAATTTGATCAACGGTTAATGTGGGTAAATCAAGGCGTTTACCCAGGGACTTTAGCATTGGATCCATACACGTGAGAAAACCTTCATCCTGGCGTGCCTCCACCCACCACGGAGTCCAACAAGGGAGGCAGTGTACCGGTCCTCTGGTAAACAACAGGCACGGCGCTTACCTGGAGTACACCCAGAATATAGTGCTACAGCATCAGGGCAAGGATCCAACGGGTAAACCTGCTACCCCTTATCTGCAGCAGTAACCCTACAGCAATGTCTCTCCGGGGACACCGAAGAGAGGTATCACCAGCCGATTGACAGAAGCGGTCTCACTCCTGCCACCTGTCTACAGCGAAGCGTGGGCCAAAAGAAACGCAAAGGTATCCCCAGGACACCATTTCCCTCCTTACGGGAGGCGGGAAACGCATGGCAAACATGCGGGTTGGAAAACCAACGTAGTTAGTAAAACAACACTAATATCAAAAATACAGAAAACAAAACAACAAATGAAACCAAATGAATACTTTACAAAATGAAAACTAAACTGTGTTAGTAAAATAATGATTAACATAATTTAATCAAAAATAACGAAAAGTTAAATAATTTTTATATGCACATGAGTTTTGCTTATATGTGGTCTAGACGGGGGAAAAAGAAAGGAGGAATTAAATGACAAGTAAGAGGATCGGAAATAGAGAAAGATCACTAGGGTAACTCGGGGGCGTGATACCCGTGTTTACCAGAGACAGTAAACACGTTGGGAAAAGGAAAAGATCACTAGGGTACCTCGAGATTGTGAGACCCGTACTCACCAAAAGAAGGTTAGCCCCTGAGGGGATTAGCCAATCAGAAACGTCCATCTCTTAAGCATGAAAAAGAAAACAATCGCTTCACGTCTACACTGGTGTCCAAAAGTTAAGCATAATTGATAATAATGTGAATAAAGAAGGAGCTGTAAATCAGAATGGTGGGAAACGTGATAGGCGAGTGTAAAATGGTTATAAAATAAGGAAGCAAATCAAAAGAATGATAATTAATTTTATTATCCAAAGTAGCAGTTTGAAAGAAAACTGAGCATAGCAAGCATTCCCACTTTAAAGAAAACATTAAATAAAATACTGATGCTGCAGTTTAATAAGCCGTGTGGTCACCTCTGACAGCCAGGCACGCTGCACAGCGATTTACCATACTTGCTATGAGATGAGGAATGAGTGGTGGGCTCAAACGGTTCCAAGCTTCTTGGAGAGCTCTCTTCAGTTCTGTGACGGAGCTTGGTGGGTGCGAAAGGTCTACAGTTTGTCTCCAGAGCATATCCCATACATGCTCGATAGGATTTAAATCAGGAGAGTTCGCAGGCCACGACGTGCGCTGGATGTTTTCCGTTTCAAGGAAGTCATCAATCAGCACCGCTCGGTGACATGGCGCATTATCATCCATGAATATGAAGTCAGAACCAACAGTACCACGAAACAAGTGAACGTAAGGCTCAAGAATTTCATCTCTGTATCTTTGAGCAGTCACAGACCCCGTGTCAAAGAAATGTAGGTCTTTGCGGCCATCCATCATGATGCTTGCCCATACCATTACTCCCCTTGATGTAAAATGATATCTTTCCGTTATGTTTCTTGGTTCAAAATGTGTTCCATGTTCTCTCCATATCGTTTCCCACCAAGAATCACTACACAGACTAAACCGGGACTCGTCACTGAACATCACATTGGCCCACTTTCCCACACTCCAATGTTGATGTTGCAAACTCCAGTTCAAACGAGCGCGTTTATGCGCAGACGTGATCGGAATGCTAACTGCTGGTCTTCTGGCATACAGGCCAGCATGATTGAGTCTCCTGTAAACAGTTTGTCTCGAAATTCGTATTCCTATGGCGACTGTGAGCACCGAACCCAATGCTCTGGCAGTGCTGCCCCTCTGACGTCGCGCACTTATTACCAGATATCGGTCTTGGAGAGGAGTTGTTTCTCTTGTCGACCTGATACTGGTTGTCGGGTATCATCTCCCGTTCTTTGAAACCTCTGCCACAGTCTTGAGATCACAGACTGGTCCACATTCAGAATTCGAGACACTTCGGTTTGTGATCGTGAGGATTCCAGCATTCCAACGATTCTTCCTTTCGTAAACATGTCCAATTGGCGTCTTTGTGCCATCATTCATCTTGTTTGATGGTTTACAACGTTCCTTTGCGCAGCAGTTTCCCGAAACTTGTCTGAATTGCCTATGCTACGTGAATCGGTTTCTCCACGTTCCGACATACGCCGGTGTTTCGCGCCGGATGTAGTCGACTGAAAAGTTTTGCATAAACCCAATGTTTCTTCTTCACCCAATTCATATCCCCAAGAAATTTAGAATAATTGTACAAATATTTACTAAATGTTTTTCGCATTTTACGATTTATTCTTAACTTTTGGACACCAGTGTATATATCGGACATGTGATGGTAGGCCGCTAGTGGCCCATATGTCCAATAACAGCACCTCAGCACCGAGTTATTGGATTCAAGTACTGACGCCGTTGAACACCTGCCGTATACAATGGTTGATGCACACTAAATATTTCCTCAGGATGGAGTGGTGTAAATGACAGGAGAATAGGAGACAGATTGAGTTTCCTTCTCTTCACGTGGAGTTTTTAAAACATATGAAGTCCACAGATAAAGTTGGTAATAAAAAGCCCTTGATAATCGGCAAAGTTGTGAATAGATTCATCGGTAATGTTCGGACTTGTCACCGCCGTATCACGAGTTAGCTACTAGTGCTTCTGCAGATTTGCAGTGCAGGAGGGGCTGTTGTACGTTAAATCTATCGAGGCTCAAACGTTCTCCCTTTAGAGCGGTGTGGTAGTTTGGATGCCAGCCAGATGTCGTGTAGTTTGTAGAGCAATACACTCACTCACAATCAATAATATTGACTTCGCACAAGTCTCACTTTAACCAAACCAAACTTTTTAAATCCAAGTTCATATAATTTGTTAAGAACTCATCGTTTGGCAAAATTGATAGTATCATCTGTAGGTCGCGACAGAATTACGTTTTTTCATTGCCTGACAAAACCCGGTTTCCTTTCCATTCGTTTGGTGCAAACCGCATATTTGTATCTTGATTCATTTTGGAGTTATTCCTTTTTAAAGTTCGCCCTGCCTTTTGGATCACCTGGTACTTTACAATGAAATGTTACATATAATCTTAATTTTATTAAACTACGGTAGAAAAACTTTTGAAAATTCTAATTATTTGCGTGATTTTTATTTACAGATAATATTAGAATCTTGAGAAAAACTATGAAATTTAAGTTCGACCTATCCAACATATTTTTTGTATATAAAAAAACGTTTGCTTCAATACATTTCACCCATTAAAGTTTTTTGTGTTTAGTTCGAATGTGGTGGATTCTAGAATTTCCGAAGCTCCTTCCCACAAAATCACATTTATAGGGTCCCCCTCCCGTATGAGTACGACGATGCGTTTTCAAATTTCCTTCACGCGAAAAGATTTTCCACTAAATTCACACACAAAAGGTTTGTCACCGGAATTATTGAGCATTTTAAGTCTGTACAGAATGTGTTTGCACCGAAACGTTAAACCGCAAATTTTACATTTATGGATCTTTTCCAATGTACACTTGCCTAGAAAAAGTCTGTGTTCATCTAGAACAAATCATACTGCAAATATAAAATTCAACAGAAATATTATTTTTTTTCTAACAAAGTTCATGAATTTGTTTGCTATTATTTAAATATTGAGCATGAAATAATTCGTTAATTTTCAAACAAAACTACTAAGATAACGTGAGTTTTGTAGCAAAGCACACAATACTAGGTAGAAAAGTGTGCGATCAGTATTTGAATATCCTTGATTCCTGGCATTTTTATTATAAAGTGTTAAAGGTTAGCAGGGTTTTTACATTTAATTATTAAGTAAAATAACTTGAAAAAGTTGTGACCCAATAATTTTCACATATTTTTTAGAAACGAAGTAATTTAAGAACATTGAAAATAAAAGAAAGGAAATTAGTATCCGTGAGCTTAATATCATTGTGAAAATGTGGAAAGATGGAAAAAGTCGGTGGGGTATAGCCAGACCCGTTAACAGCAGTATTTAACTTTCTAATTGACAACATTAAATTTACAGAAGTTTAAACAGTCAAACTTCGTTGGGTCGTCCATCTAAACTCACAATCAGAGAATAACGAAGTATGATATCATTGGTGGAAAGAAATCCACGTTTGACAGCAAATCAAATAGTAACCGACATTCACGAGAAAGTTAATAAAAACATTTGTACTGATACAGCAAGAAAAAATCTTGAAAAAGTCCAGATACCGTAATCTAGTGACTCGCAGAAAGCCTTTTATTTCAATGATCAACTGGTTAAACGGATAGCTTTTGCAAAATACTGCGATATTCTGTGATGAGAGCAATTTGGTATGTTTGGCATAAAAGGTCATAATTTGGCATGGAGAAAACCTTGCACAGAGCGTTTCAAAATGAGCCCTTAGAATCAACGGTTAAGCACGGTGGTGGGGGCGTTATGGTTGTGAAAGTACGTGGGACGAGCAATGGTGTTGACAAGTTGGAGTGTATTAAATCAATTATGAACAAGTATGACGAAAGTGATGTCTTGAAAAACAATTTAAAGGTAAGTGCACTGTTTTTGCCTAGCACCGTCACTTCGTTTCCAACGCCACAACGATCCTAAGCATATTGCTGAAAATGTGAAGCTTTGTCTCTTGTATAATATCCTAAATTAACTACACACGCTCCTGCAGCAGGCCGATCGGAATCCTATGGAACACCTATAAGATTCGCATGAGCGTAAGATTCGTCAACACAGAATATCTCTAGCAAGGATATGCTGAAGAGTGTTCTTAAAGACGAATGGCAAAATATAAAAGCTGAAGAAACAACTAGACTTTATAATTCAATGTCGAAACGACTTCAGGAGGTTCTCAAGAGATGGGGGGGGGCTATCCAACCAGCTATTAAATAACTCATTATTCTTTTTTAAATTATTTTTTGTAGCTACTGATAATCTAATTTTGTAGATACTGATCTACTAAAAACTGATAGACTTTTTTCTGCATGATTTTTGTTCGTATCTCTACGAACCTGTTTTTATTTTAAAAACTATGAAAGTAAACCCAAATTTACTTTTTTATTCTCAATACTTGAAACAAAATAAATAAAATATAATTACAAATTTTTTTTTCAAATTTTAGTTTTTAAATTTTTGTTGTTGTT
>BMAO01019992.1:0-90629 GCA_019973975.1 Trichonephila clavata | reverse complement strand
TCGGGAGTTTTTTTATTGGTCAGTTCACTTATTATCAGACACATAAATTATGCAAGCGTGATTCAAAATTCTGCGAATTAAGAAATCCTATATGTTAACTATATTTTTAGTGAGAGATTTATGTAACAATTTTTTTGAAATTTTACGTCTCATATACCAAAAATAATTAAAAGGAATTTTCAGAAGCTTCATAATTTTTAATCCTTTTACGAAATGCGTTCGTTTAAACAAATAATACTTAAAAATTAATATCTCATTAAAAAACTGTTCGAAATGGCAAGATTTTTTTATTTATTGAACCCTCTATAATAAATACCTTTAATAAATGGAAAAAAAAGAATATATTAATTAAAAATGACCTGAAAAGTTTGCAATTAATACGGTTAAACATAAAACTTTCCGAATTCCAGATTAGAGAATATATCCATAATTTTTTTTTTCTTTTAAAAAGTATTTTCGGATATTTGCTAAGTAACTAAGTACAAAATTTTTGAGGTTCTTCAAATATGAATAAAAATTTATTTATTATTCGTATATTTCCGATCAGTTACTTAAGTAACTTTGCGACGAAAAGAATATTCCACAGATAAAAACTTTTCTTTTCTCTAATTGAAAACCATTTACAAAGTGTAATCATTATGCAGCCGCATGACTTCTCAAATGACTTTGAGAAATCTCGTGAGGATAACAAATAGCTTTTTACTTAAAGTTCAAGCGTCTCTTTTTTTCATTAGAATTAAAACACGCGTACAAATGAATAAAGGCGTTATAGTCGAGCTTGTGTCGCATAAAAAAATACACGATAACGAAAATAATCCCTTTTCTAAATTAATTAACCACAAAACATGATTTGATTTAAACCACTCTTAATAAACAATCTAGGAGAGTTTTTTTTTCTCAATCCATTTCCCTCTCTACGTTCCAAAATATGTATATTTCCATCTAGTATCGGTGAAAAAACCATTCGGTAAACGCGTCTCAGGGGGATATGAGATTAGCATACATCTTTTAAAGTAAATTTTCTCACATAAAAATGCCACCGAAGTAATGATAATAATAACAAAAGCAAAAATAAAATTTGAAAGCAAATAAAGTAATAAAAACAAAATAGTAGTAAAATAAAAAAAAAAGAAGAGGAAGAAACCATTCCAGCACCGCTTGAAACACTCCCGAAGTAACAGAGAGAAAAAGAAGAAAAAATATGTTTTAAGATACATTAATATTGGGAGCGATTATATTGAGATATTCCTATGCTTTTAAGCAAGGCGGCCGAATAGAAATTGGTGATCCGAACAGCAGCTAGATGGCGCTCGTGACAGCGCAGAATGATAAATGGCCGGTACTGTCAGAACGGTAATTATCGGCTCACCTCATCTGGCCACCCATCCCCCTCTTGCTCTTCCCCCTCTTCGGAGGAGCGAGAGAAGGATGGAGAGAGGCAGAATGAGAGAGAGAGATGGTAGGACAACTCTGGGGAACGCCGCGAGCAGCATCCGTTGGAAGAGAAGTAGGACCAAGCTTTGAACAGATTTAGGGGCAGCAATCGATTTGGGTCGCACTTTAGAAGCCCCCCTCGTGCACCCCCGCACAGTTTCCCGTGTTATGAGTAACTCCTCTCGCTCTGTTCTAGTTCTGCTATTAAAAAAGAGTGTTTAATACTTTTTTTCCTTTTTAGAACGATCTTCATTTTATTAGATATTATTGGATGCCTAATGAAACATAAAAATAGTGAAATGCATAACTAGAGTTTACTATTAAACAATAAATACTTTTAGTCAGGTTTATTTGAAATTACAGGAAATATTCTTTGGGTTCTGTTTTAAAGAAATTAGCGCATTATTTATTATTTTTTAGAATTGATCTGTTTTTCATAGTATTTAAGATTTAATGATGTATGCCTTATTAAATGAAGACAACCAACGCACTTAAAAAATATATTATACCATTTTTTTTCGTCTGTGTATTGTAGAATAACTTTTTATTCAATTTATTTCTTTGGCGTATTTGCATTAGAAATAACTAACTTTTCTTTCTTTATATGTACAATAAGACCATCTATTAAACTATGCCACTAAATTCCGGAAAAAAATTCATTATATAAGAAATTCATTAAAAATAGAGATTCATTTTCAATATTCTGTATATTTTTGGTTCATTGAAAAAGTTCTCAAATAGAACAGTGGTTCTCTTAAAGTGAGATGCGCCTCCTAGGTGTGTGTGATTACCCTACGTGGAAGACGCTAAAATATGATGCTGTTCTTTGATACGTGAATTATAATATTTTATTTACAGTATTTTTTAGAGTTGATATTAATTGAGCTCCACTCTATTGTGGATGTGGATTTAGATTTAGACATTAGTTACATTTTAGAAGTAGTTTGCGCGTTTTGTTTTTTTTCAATTATACTAGTTGATTTTTGTTCCACTATCTAAGAAGCTTATTTCTAACATATTTCTTAAAAGTAGATCAGGTTTTGAATTTTTTTTAAATAAAAAGAACTGGTTTGTTCAAAACAGTTTGTTAGAATTTTTGTATTTGACTCCTGAAAAAGGTTTAGTGCTTGGAATTGGTAAATTAATTATCATAGAATAAAATATTTGCAGTTTAAAATCTGTACAAATACATGGAGCATAAATTTCATGAATAGATTAATGAGTTTTACCATTACATTTCAATTGTACTGTTACATAGTTCGGGGATTGAGGATTCTATGTATCAGTCGTAAGGAGTAAGACAGTTTCTTCAGAAGCGATGGAAATTTATCGTCGAAAAACAATCCTTGAAATTCAGGATACAGTACTCAAATTTGCTGAGTAAATCTCACAAGGCCTTCACACTTTCTACGGTGATCAGACACAACTTCCAGTGTCTAAATACAAATATGTTCAAAGATTATTCGCAAGCACTTGTTCGTCCTAATCAACAGCCAAAATAATCACTAATCGCTGGTCGACTCTTCTCGGCCAAACCAATACTTCTCTTAAAATGGTAAAAACAAGGTACTTACGTATTATCACAACCAGGTTGGCGTGATTTGTAAGTTTGAGAAAGAAAGTATGAACTGAAAGAAAATATACATTTATTAATTACAGATAATTTTTAATACAGTTTTTTATATTATTTTGTTTTAAAATATAAAATAGCAATTAAATCCTTCCGGTTTCGAATTTGAATAGGTTGCAGAATTATTTTTTCTTTTTTACAAATAAACTTTCGTCTATTTCCACAATAAGTCCGTCACCTATTGCTTTCTTTCTTTTTCATCCATTTCAAGGGCACATATCTCCCGCATGTAATTGTTCCAATCTATAACAGTTTTGTCAGCAATTCCCAGCTCTTCTGCAAAAAATTTAATTGAGGTTAACTCTTTACACCAACAATAAATGAAGCGCACCGCTGTCACAAATGAAATTCGGCTACCTTCAAACCAATTTCCGGTTCTCACACCCAAGTGTTGATTGCGCTGTTCGACGTTACATTTCCAGATTTGCTTTTCAAAATACAGTTTCATTTTATGAGAAATTTTACAAGTACGTTTGTTCGGTATAATTCCATATCCCTGTAACAATTCAACAGCATTCAATCTAACCAGTAAGCAAAATAATTTCTTTACGAAAAACCACGTATAACACGTAGGGTTGCCGTAAGTAGGGTCGCCAAATTTGGCGATTTATGCGAATTTTGGCCTGGTTGCTTTAATGCGTAAGTACCCAAAACAATACTACCTCTGTTTTCGGCGTGCGACTCTTTATTTGTAGTTCTAATGGATCTTCCGAGAAAAATCCGCTTGTGTCATAGATCGTGAAACAAAAGATTTCTCCTCTGATTTCCAGAAGAATCTATTGGGTCGTGAATTCGCCGACATGGTCGCCAAAAAATGATACCAATTTGGCTCTATCACCAAGATTTCATCATGTCTCAATTGAATCGCCATTATAATGTATAGAACGGCGTTACTCGCGAATATTATAATTTTAACATAAAAAAACACAACATAGACTAATATAAAAGTATTACACATGCAGATATAAATCATTTACGCTATCTTAAAAATCCATTACACAAAACTCGTAACAGTATTCTTGAAAATAAAAATTTTCTGAATCACTAACGTGCGTCTTATTATGGTATGAAACATATTTATAACGATGGCAGCTTGTATAATTGCTTTATCGTGCAATGGGGCCTATGCACATTAAATCTGGCCGCACTCAAAATCCTAGCACTGGAGTCCTAGCGCAGGAGAATAGTTTTCCGTCTCTGATAGCGGGCTGTCTCGCGAGGTGTTTCTCTCAGGTTGTAGTGGATTCTCTCGTGAATTTCCCTATTAATACAAACTTGGGGTAATTATTTTAAAAATTTTAATTGAATATATAACATACGATATGTACGTTTTAGTATATGTAAAGGATGTTGTATGTGTTGCGGTCAAAAGAGTTATATGTGAGATTAAAAGTATCAAGCAAAAATTCATCGAGATTTTCAATAAGTTAGCAATTTTTTTGCTTATATTTAGCTGTTTTCCTAATATTTGACTTGGAAGTCTTTCGTCCAAATTCTATCGTGCGTAAATACATCTCCGGTTCTTTAGAGGTAGCGTGCCCGCTTCGTAAGCCTATGGTTGCGAGTTCAATCCCGGCTGGAGTTGATAGATTTTTTTGCCTGGAAAAGATTGCAAGCATGTCCTTTGAGTATGTGGCATGTAAAAGATCCTTGAGTATCATTTTGGCTCTGATACTATCGGCAAAATTACGTCACGGCAATTATTTAGCAACCAACGAGAGCTTGAATTAAAAAATTAATTTAAGGATCCTAATTTGGTAATGAGGCCGTCGCTAGATGGTACCACCATGAAATAGCTCTCACGTTTGGGGACTTGCCGTGTTTGCATAGAGTAAGTTTGTGACGGATCTATACGCAGTTCTACTAATCCTTTCATGACTCCTTAAGGAAAATATTTATTTCAACCAACTTTCATCGAGTAAGGAAACGGGATTATGTAAATGAAGTATACTATATAAATTCTGTTTTCACGAGTTTGGAAGCTAGCACGTTGGAGTTGGCAAGTAGGAGTTAACATAAATTCTGCGAGTTAGTTTTTAGTTGAAGATTGAAAGAGAGTGGAATTAGTTAGAAGTCTGGGAGTTTTCCAGGAAAAAGATTACAGAGCTTGAATCCAATGACATTGATCAAGCCGAAGGGATCACCTGCAAGTTTCCAGTGTAGGATCCGATGCATAAAAAGTACTGGTATTGTAAGCTCGATTAAGTAGAAGTTAGCTTATTAGTGTGAGACGTAGTTATATTTGAGAGTATTTAAGCTATCTTAGATTCAGTGGATTGTCTGTAGTAGTATCTCCGTGTTATAGAATCTCACCTCCGCGCTCTACTGTTTAACATCTACCTTAATTAGATTTGTTTTGTGTCTCATTGATATTTGGAATTAATAAATTGATTAGATTTAAATTATGTCTGTGGATCATTGAGTTTCTCCCACACCTCTAGCCGGGTTTACAGGTAGACAAGAGGGTTCAGATGTAAGCAGGAACCGAGCGCTATCACAAGTTGCTAAAATGGGGAAAAGTTGCTCTTTGGGGGAGGGGGGAAGGTTTGATTTGTCGACTCAAGAGTAGAGCTTCCTCCGTTAATTTTGAGACTCAACCTCATTATGAGCCTGTATACCTCTTGATGCTTTCAGAGAAGTGTTTTTTAATTATTTTGTTAAGCATTTGATTTTCCCCTCGTTCCTTAAGCTACCCTAATAATAAATAAATTGTTAACTTATTATCTTGTGTTCATAGAGTTATTTGCTTATGTTTTGTATAGTCGAGTATTCCTGTCATTAGGTCGAATCTTTACGCGGAACCCTCGGAGTTAGACAATTGAACATTAGGGGTGGGGAAACTATTGCAAGATTTAGTTTCTATCACTAGACCATTGGATCAAAATTGCAAGGTGTTTTGCCAGAAGTCCTATTGTAGCTTCGAAATGTGACCTTAAGGAACAATTAATTCCAGAGATATAGCGAACTGTATAGATCAGTAATTCTCAACCTTTTTTGTTTTTTGTTGTTGCGGTACACTTTCAACAATTTCAAAATTTAACGACGCACTAACAATAAATATAAGTTTAAAAAAACTTTGCTTGTTTGTAATACACTATATAAAATAGTTAATGGTAATAATTTTCAATGTTAAATAAAATAATATGTATGACAAATTCAACAAAATTTTCATTGAGAAATTAATTATTGGAATACCTTTAATTCAAGATTTGAACTTGATGATTTTTGATAATTTCATTTGTATCTGGTACTAAAAATAATAATGTCATACTCATTTCTTCATCTACATTTAAAAGTCTTGATCTTTTTTTCATTGGTATATTTGTTAATGCTGAAAATTCGAAGTAACGCAAAATTAGATGTAGAAAATTAAAACAATATTTTAAAGCACTTTTGGATATTATGACATAATTTCGTCTAATTTTAATCCAAAATGAACTAATTGATTCTTTTGGATGTTTTGTGAAATTAAATCTAGATTATTACAATTAGAAATTAGTTTTTTCTCTTCATTCAAAGTTATTTCATCTTAAGATGTATGTTATCACAAGCGGATTATAAATAATGAATTAAAAAGGTAAATAGTTTTAAATGCCACACATTATTATTTCTTACAATTTCTGCTCGTCTTCTTTGAATTAAAAATTTAGAGATATATCTGGGTTACAGACAAAAAATTAGTTATAAGATAAATTAAAGGTTATTTATGTGTTTGTCTCAAAATAAGTCTTTTTATCTCTATATTGGTTTTTCTTTAAAGAAAGTAGCTATGCCTTTTTGTAATAGGTTGTTTTATTCAAATACACAATAAACTAATGAAATCCATAATTAAACTTTACCTTTGTATAATGTAACACTTTTATTTACATTTTATGGAATTCATTAAGTTTGAGCTTGAATGACAAGTTAGTTGTGTAAACACAGTGCATTTTAATTAAATGATGCTAAAATGACCCTATAAAGAATTATCGTATATTTATTTTTTTTAGTCACTGTTAATTAGTTTGCTTTAATATATTATAGTAAAAAAAGTGTTAAACACTCAGTTTTAAAAAAAATTGATTTTTATTCATGGCTCTGACAAATATATTAATTTTTTTATACATAAAGGAGATTTCTATAAATTTATAACATTTTTTCAGCCTTAGAATTTTTTTCCACTGATATTTTTTTTGTGTATTTAAATTTTATTACTTTATGATTACATTAAAAAGGTGCATGAATCAAAAAGTTAATGCGTATAAAATTTTTTAAAAGTGAATCGAAAAATATTTTTTATAGAAGGACATTCTAACTGTAAAAGAGTCGAAATTCAGCATTTTAAAATCATGCATTTTCAGCATAAAATCACATTTTATGCCAATTTTTATCATAAAATCTAACTGTTTTTTTTAAAAAATATATATATATATATTTGGCAAAGCTAAAATTTTATAATAGTATGGTTCTTAGTTATAAGTAGTACTCGCAGAGTATGGTAAAATGCTTAATACCTCCCTCTCTTCTTCATTTTATTAATGTTTTCCATATTTTCTAGTTTAAATCATGAAATAGTAATAAAAAAAATTTAAAAAGGAAAGCCGCAGCTCGATTTACACACCCGTCATTTGATTGAGAATCAAAACTTAATGGATCGTCATCAGTAGTCATATGTATAGCTTTGTTTTAAATTAATTCCAAACAAATCACCCCCGAATAAAAGTATGTTTCGCTATTGAAATGAAGATTTGGAGATAGGGGTAATACGTCAGGTGTCATCCGTGTTAATTGATTTTGCTAGTAAATTAGGGAAGCCCAGTGGCTGAGTATTAGTGCATCGCGCTTCCACACCTGAGTCTGTGATTCTGACCCCGGGCTGGGCAAGGTCAACTCAGTCTTTCAACACTTAATTGGTATCATGAGACCCAAGCTTGCTTGGGAGCTTTACACTGGGGTTTTTGTGTCAGACTGACCACCTGACCGGAACATCTGCTCATGCTCCTAAGGGACCAAGTTCACGTTTACTGCGTTGGGCACAGTAAAGTTTGGCTCTCATGGGCTGTTGCGCCACTGAGTTAAGTAAATTAGGAGGTAAGGCAACAAATACCTCCCGTTGCTTTTGAATGTGATGCAAATAAACAATTAATCAGTCAATAAAGAGTGCTCTGAGAATATATATGTTTCAAAATTCAATATGTGTAGAATGTAGTAATTTAATGAAAGTTTTATCCAAAGTTTAGTTGTATTTGATTCTTGAGATTTTTTTAATACACTCTTTATACCCCGTCCCAAATTATTCATACAAAACTTTCTGTTTCAATTTCACATGCCTTTAATTTACATGAAGTAAACACTTTTACATTTAAGTAAAGCATACTAGCACTATTTGTCACGACTCTACGGTCGTGGGGGAAGGAAGAGAAGAAAAATCAGTCATTTTAATAAAATCATTTATTTATTTTTCAAATTAATATTACAAGAAATGCAATAAATCGGTTGAGTGGTCAAATTAATTATTTTCCTAAATATTATAACAAATAATTGGATCCCTTATCCTCCTTACGATGTAATGTAATTGCACTAGTCAAGGCATGACCGGTATAACTAAACAACTCGAACGAAAATTCCTCTTCCTGAACTCCGAGGGCTTTAGAGATATGATTTTAATAATCTAACTTTAATTGCAACCCAACGACTGACCACTAAAATCACTTCGCTGATAGCACTTAACATAAATCACGGTTTTTCTACGAGAAGTAGTTTTATAATGTTACAACAGTTAAAGAAGCATTTCCCCCCAAGAGAAACGGGAATAGGACCCGGCACACATTGTCTGATTTACCGAAATACTTCTAATTTATATGGAATAAAAATTTAAACAGCTTTCGAAGCTGGAGGAGTCGTAATTTATTCCAGTAAAAATTGAAAAATCAACACTTTCAGCATTTTTTGTGAATGAGTGCTTACTGAGATCTCACTATAAAGCAATACGAGGTCTTTTGGTGACGTAATTTTGAACAAAAATCAAGTGACGAGGACGACACCTGAACCAGCATCTCTTCTTCAAACTACCCACCCACCCACCTTAACGTGATGAATTTGAGTCTTCTACACGGCGGGTTTTGAGGGACACCAGGGATCACACTCATGACATGCTTGCCTCGAGTTCGTAACCATTACCAACAGGCTACTAAGGCCACCACAATTTTCGTGATGTGACCCCTTTAAATTTAAAGAAGATATTAAAAATTTTTTATATATATTTGAAACAAATTTTTCTCTATCTTTCAGGAAATTAAAGTTCCACACTTCAAGTTACCGTAAATTTTTCTACATATATAAAGACCTTAATCAAATATTTTGGTTAAAATATCTAAATATTTGGTATCTTATGTAATCATATACAGAAAATTATTTCTACATTGCATACAGCAATATGTTTCATAAGACACTGAATTTGCAATCAGATATATGTAGTTAAATGAAAAATATGCGTCTAGAATATCAAATGAAGTTTCATTCGATTATTTTCAAACATTATTTACAATAATCACATAAGAAACGATACGATATATTCCCCACAGAGAAGAAACACATCTCGATAGGTAAGCACTTCCCAATCAGCAAATATTACGCATTTTTATCTCATTTCGGTTAGGGTAACTAAATACATTGCGCTTTGACAATAGCATAAATCCCGCAACCGGGAGAGCTTCAGAGAGTAAAAACAGAAAAGCCTCGCGGCTTCTGCTGAGAGAGAGAGAGAAACTTATTCCGTATTAATCTCCCTTACACAATGTAGATAGATATATTTGGGATCGAAGTTCCTAATCAGGCGAAGTAGAGGCGAACATTCCATTTATTTTGTTCGATGCATCCCTGGCATTCGTAATGTGGGTAAGCATTACTAACTGCGTTTGTGCAACTGATCATTCAGATAAGACACAATTTATGCAGGGCATTAGCGGTGGGGGTGCGGAGAGCGGAGAGAGAAAGAGGAATTGAAAATCTCCAGATAACTCCAGTTTTTCGAATTTCCTTTTGTACATTTCTCAGGATATGGTTTTGGTAGGGACAGTGGGTGAGTTTGTAGCTATTAAAAACTGGAATTTAAGACAAGGAAATGTAATATTAAATTTATATAATATGACATATTATTTATATAGATAAATGATCTTTTTTTAAATACATTAAGTGTATAAACTGAATAAACTTTTATTTGTTGATTAATATAAAGATCGATTAAGAGAGTAACATATATTTTAAATTACATTTCGGATAAATTACTTTTTTTTAAAAATCAGTTTTTTTGGTGAAATATACTTTTAAAAATATATTTAGATTTATTTTTAAAATGAGTTTAAAAAATGGTGTTTTTTCACCACCTTTTACAGAAGTATCCATCTCTCCATATATAGGAGAAAAGCGACTCACACTAACTCCTTCCATTACTCATTACGATATCTCTATAAATATTAGACTTAGACTTGGAATTTCGTTTGCATGTTTCTTTTGTTGAATACAAATCTGCCAAAAAAAGGAGTTTGCGAAATAAATTGAACAAAAATTCCAGTTTTTGAGCAATTAAACACACAAACTTGCAATTTGGCAGACATGAATTTGGTTCAGTATAAATCTATTGTTTTGCGGGAATAGATTTCCGATGGAGGTTTCAGGGAGGTTGGTTGACGTTATACGAAAAAAAATTCCGATTTTGAACTATTAGATCTTCAGACATGAAATCTGGAAGGCATGTTTCTTTTGTTGAGTAGAGATCCGCTAAGAACGAGTTTTGTGCAAATTGACTTAGAACAGAGAGGTTATGGGGTTGCAAAAAATAAATATGCTTCCGCTTTAAAAATTCTTATCTTTTTTTAAACCAAAAGTTGAAGGCGAAAATAATGTTTTTAATGTTCTCCGATCCTCCGGTGTATCGTGGCGGTTAGATCCGGATCACTGAAGTGAGGGCTGAGTAAGACGCATTGTGATGCTCGTTAACTGGATCCTTGAGAGGTCATCGTAGGTTCTACAGCTTACACGTAAATCTGGAAGTGAATCTGAGAGTCAGTCTGATAGTTAGTCTGGGAGAATCTTGGAGTTTGTGGGTTTCTCCTTATTCTGTCTCTTTAAAGGTGCAATATGTCATGCCTTCAAAAGAGATAGGTGATGCAGAATCATTTCTGCTTGGACGTAACCGGAATTACCCTTCCGCTCTTGGTCCTTGTCACCCTTCGTGTGGTGGATGTTGAAACCGGAGATTAGCGTGGGAACTACTCCAGTCACTTCTCTGTCGGCTTGACCAAAGAGTGGTCAAGGTTGACTTGCCCTCGAACTTAAGCGTCGGTATTGTCTTGTTTTGCATGTATTATCCCACGTGAAACTATGACCGTTGGGAAGTCAATAGTCTCTAACAGGATGGTGGAGACCACCACAAATGCAATCTAAAGCTTAATGCTAAGACTTGGATAAGTGACAAAAAAAAACCCCCGTAAAATAATACTTAATCTAACATTATCCTGAAAAACCTAATGAAGTGGGCTGGTACTGGGTAGTAGATTATACAGGGTGGTCCCGAATTCACGGTACAAACTTTATGGGCACTATAAAAATCTACCAGGGCACTATAAAAATCATTTATTGCATTGGAATGCTTAAGTGCAAGTGACGCTGTGAGGCACAAACAAGTGAAATAACAGAACAGAGAAATGGAGTTATCGGTTCGTTGCGTTGCCGGTGGGGAGCAGTAGATGTCTATCCGTCGTACAACACGATGCATCTCATGGGGGAAGTACCATCCGCAATTGAGCTGACGTCTACAATGGGAGACTTTACGCGTATGCCGTAAAAACAGACATGCATTACAAGTACGGTCGTGCAAATATTAACGACAGAGCTGTGCCAGCTTTACGTGCAGCTTCCTGATTGACGAATGCAGAATTACTGAATTTTTCAGTGATGTGCGCACTTACCTGAATTCTACGTTTAAAGCACGATAGATTGGGAATGGGAGACCAGTCCCTTTGCCGTCCCGAGATCTCCAGATTTATCGAGCCTGTATTACTTTTTATGGGAACCTCTGAAGTATCTTGTTTATGCGACTCCACTTGACTCAGATCAGGATCTCTTTGCTTGAATATCCGAAGCTTCAGCACATGTGCGTGAATTACCTGGTATCTTCGTAGGCAAACCTCAATCATCCCACCGACGTTGTCAAGTAAGTATCGTTTCTAGTGGACGCAATTTAGAACAGTTACTTTAAACAGTTAACTTGTCAACGACGTTTTCAATAAATACTTTGTCTTCCCATTCGTCTCTTATTTTTTTGTGTTTGTGCCTGACCGCGTGTCACTTGCGCCCACACATTCCTATACAATAAATGATTGTTATAATGTCCTGTACCTTCGCTTAAATTTGTACCATGTTTTCGGGACCACTCTGTATACGGACTTCTTTGGTTACATTAGAACTTACATAATACCTTTTAAGTATAGTGTAGCTTGCTTCAGGTAATTATTCATGATGTATTTTATATAAGCCACCCAATAATTCAACACTCAATATAATGTAGTTGCTATATCTAAGTTCAAAGTCCTCTCGTCGGTGTGGTGAGGAAACTTGGAGAGGTCGTGCCAGCTTAGGTGTCGTCCTTGTCATCTCAAAATTTCGAGGTTCGTTGACAATAGCTGTCAGGTTGATTCAAAGTGTCACGTAAATTAAAATCAAATCAAATCTACAATTAAATTAAATAAGAAAATCAAAAATGCTTGATGACTGGGTACTTCATGAGCTGAACGAAATCAAAAACTTCGCAGATACGAAATCTTCTGTGCTTCTCTGCAATGAAAATGATCAATTTCTTGTGATGCGAAGGCAAAAAGATTCTGTACAACAGCAAAAAACGTCCTGTTTAGTGGCTGGACAGAGATGAATCACCAAAATTGTTTCCTAAAATGAAACTCCGTGAAAAAAATGTTGTAGTTATTGTTTGATGGTCGGCAAGTTGAATCATTGCCTGTCACTTCTTGAATCCTGGAGAAACCATCACATGCATCACATAAAGTATTGTCACGAAAAAAAAAAATACATCAATAGCTGCAACATTTATGTCCAACATTGGACAATCGAAAAAGAACCATTTTTCTGCATGACAGTACCAGACTGCATGTCTCACAAATTATGAATCAAAAATTGAATGGACTAGGACATGGAACTCTACTTCACCCATCTTACTCACCAGATCTCTCACCGACCAATTACAACTTTTTGAAGCATATCCTGCAAACAAGAACGTTTTTAACAACAACGCAGCAGTTGAAAATCTTACTGAAGAATCAATTGGTTCTAAAACTTTGAATTATATGTTACCAGAATAAATAGAAATATATCTTGCTAGCAATGGTGTGTAGATTCTATTGGTTTTTTGGTTTTTATTTTATTTTTGTGAGCTTCATTATGAATTGTGACATACTGATTTAAAGAAAATAGTTAAAAATTACAATAGTTTCTACACTAACGTAATAAATTACGAGGACATCGTTGGTGGTACTTGAGAGTTGACAGAGGTTCACAATTACGAGGTCCATCACGAATAGCTTCAAGTATCACACTTTAATAAAATATCAGATCAAATCAATTGAAAATTTTTAAACATATAACATCGAGGTAGACATAATCTCATTTGGAACGTTGGTATAGTTACGTTATTAGAACGTTGGTATCAAACTAGTTAAAGCAGTGAATAACTAGATTACGTTATTTAAAATCAGTTACTCATTTTGGATTAGAAATATGTAAGAAATTTATACTTTCACACGGTTTATACTAAATCAGATTTTCAGCATGGTAATGAAAAGTCAGTTAAAAGCCGGATAGTACTGCACATTTTAACAATGAAAAACTGGATAAATGCTTGACACTAACACAAATATATTTACACAATAATAGTATTTCTAAAATTAAGCAACAAAACAGATTAGAAGTTTGAGATTTTTACTCCCCCCCCCCCCATTAGATACAGAAATTTGTTTTTAAAAATAAGATACTCAAGAAAATTCTGTTTTTGAACTCATGCTTTATAATTCATGAAGTATGGGAGAAATACTTTTTAGGGACCATATTCTAGATCTGTAAGTTATTCAACCTTCTCTTCCCCTCATGTTTTAATTAGTTTTTAACAAACAGTTTTAATTTAATATTTTGGTGGGTTTTTTTGTATAAAATTAGAAGTACGTTTAAAATTAATGCTTGGTGTTCTAAACGAAAATGAATTAATGCAGTATTTATCTGTTTTTATACATCGTGCAATAAATGACATGACGATAACGGCTGTAAGTTAAATAGTACTAATAGTAAATTAAATAGTAGTAAATTGAATTTGTTTTCTACATCATCAAGATGTTTCATTGCAAGGCGCGGGAGCTCCAGTTAATCATACATTGACAGAAAAAATGGCTTACTAATTCTTTGAAATAATTTTTCATTCTGTTCTTGATATTTCTTCACATGTTTTTAATCACAATGGTAAATCTAAGGAGAGTTCTTTACTATTCAAATCGTCTTACGCATTGAATACTAAGAAAAATGGAATGCAATATATTTTCACAGTAAACTAAGCAGCTAGTTACATCTCTTCAATCTTACAGACAATGATTGAAAGAGAGGAAACTGAAGAAACAATGTTAAAGGGCTTTTATTACACTAGCTAACAATATGACAAGATGGATAGCACTTATAAAGTGATTAATGCGTATTTTCTTGAAGGCAGGTTATTTCATTTTTGCTCTTTTTCTATCATGCTCAAAGGATCTTTGTACAAAAGACAGTTATAACAGTAAAAGTCATGTGAAAGAGATTTACAATAACGGTTCTAAGCAAAGCACAATTACATCCACGGTGGTTAACTTGGTGTCTTGGTTACAAATTAGCTCGCTGATAAAGAGGCATTGGGGGGAGGGGAGTACCTATCAGACGTTGTTTTTGACCCCGGGTTCTGGTCATTTTCGGTCGACTGTTAACTTTTTAATGTTCTGTACGGTCATGATTCACCCAGTATTGCAGACATTATCTAATGGTAATACCTCTCCGACATAAATTTCAAGCGACCCTGCGATTTGACCATCTTGTTTTCTTTAGTCCAATCACGCGTCTTCTCTCAAATAGTAACATCTGTTAATAGTGTTCGTGGAACTATCTGAGAGGCATTGTTATAATCACCGTTGCTCGATGGAACCAAATTCACATTAAAGTTGTGTTTTAGCAGTGGAATGTCCCCCCTTTTTTGCACCACTTGAATGCATTGTTATACGCTGGAGCTACCGCTGGTTAGACATTGGACGTCAAAACAAAATCATTTGAAAATCCTATCATGAAGTATGTGCATTTGCACTTTTGTGCTATTCAATCAACTTTTGCCCAGTAAAGTATCTTGCCACCCTCCTAACTTCGGAACGGCTGCTGCTATATGCATAAAAGCAGTGTCTTGGTAAAGTAAAGTAGCCATACGCTAATGAAAAAAAAAACCTGCAGTGCCACCCGGTGGAAAACTGCGGATTTAATATTAGTATCTTGAAAACGGAAAGAGATTAAAAAATGAATTTACAAAGTTGTAGAGAATCATCGATTTAGTGCGAAAATATACCTTAAGGACACTGATGCAAAAAATACAAACGCGCATTTATTTTTTTCATGATTTCCTACGCTGTGACGTGAGGAAACGACCTGAGAAACAAAAACAAAAAAACTAGCTATAACAAAATATGTTTATTTGAGGTGTTTAAACTTTCCACACCTGAGAAATATAAAAAAACTAGCTATAACAAAATATGTTTATTTGAGGTGTTTAAACTTTCCACACACCGACAGCTGCAATGCACATTTTGATCCTCGTTTGAATATCACGTTTCACACGTAGGAGTGACACGCATGACACGTTGGTATAATGTACTACAATGTTTTCTGTAAGGTCCTGCAATGTTTGAGGAGGGGCCGCATATACCTGCTGATTCAGGTATCCCCACAGGAAAACGTCCAGTGTAAGTCAGATCAGGTAAACGTGGAGACTATTTAACACCACCTAACTGATCGTGTGTTACGTTCACCATACGGTAAAACTAATTTTCAAAACTCAGCTTTGGAAAATCACTTCATGATCATGAGCACACGGAGAAAATGTCTCTTTCATACCTATCTCAGGCAAACAGGTGTGACATTCCTTGCGTATTTGCATACTGGAGAATTTAGAAAACCAATCGCAAGTTGAGCTGAATTGACGTGACACTATTTTACACCGAACTACGTATTGCTTACTCTGTTTATAAAGTCAATCAGTACTAGGATGCAAACCTTGGGGTTTGAACCGTGGTCCTTTTCACGGGAAATCTCAAGCGCTGGGCCATCTTGCCGGTGTCTTTTATTTCGCACGAAATATAATCATTTCTCCTTCCGCTCAAGTTTCGTGGCGTCACAGTGTAGGAAATCATGAAAAAAAAAATGTGCGTTTTAACCGTCACTCGATTCTTTTCATTAATGTTCACAAGGTATCGTTTTGTACTAAATCGATGATGCTCTACAACTTTGTAACTACAACTTTGTTTCACTTTTGTCAAATGTCTCGTTCGGTTTTCGAGATAGGAATGCTAACTTTGCAGTTTGCCGCCAGGTGGTATCGTAGATATTTTTATTCAGCAGCGCATGACTACTTAACTATACTTTGATACCATTTTTATGAATATAGCAGCAGCCGTTCTGAATTCAAGAGGATAGCTAATGATTTTAGTGGGTATACTGTATATAGCGAGACATAATTATCGTTCACGACAATTATTTTTCCATAGCATTTACCGTTTAACTTCCGGTTAAAAGCTACATGATTCTCTCTCTCCCTAGTCCTATTGTTTTTCATATAGGAGGGCGTAAGCTGTTCCTTGTTTGGAATCACGAAGATCAAATCCGCTACTTTGCTAACAAGTTATTTTACCCGTCCAGTTATCACAGCTTATTTTATTTATTATACTATAAAATTAATTATTTCTGTTTGAAAACCTTTTTTTATTTTCAATTTGAATTCTAAGGTGAATCTTTAATTTGTGATTTATATAAATATTTCTTTATTATTAATGTGCATGCTATTCATTAAATTTTGAATTTTTGTGTACACTTTTTTTCTCAAATAACTTTGTAACACACGAGACCTACTCTCGGACCCGGAGAGAGGTGGGGGAGGAAGTGATGGACGACTCGCCATAATACTTTTTAATTATTTATTCAGAACACTAATTATCAACAGACACAATTCACACACAAGTAATCAAATATGATGAGACGTTCAAATAAAGAGCAGAAGGGATTTTGCTACGAGAGGCACGAAATCTGAGAAGATTTCTATTAAATGGATCCACCTCTTATGGATCAATCCACTACTCTAATATTTGATTTACAATGTAGCATGTGACCCATTGTCACTTAAATATATTTAACTATTTAAAGCCCGAAACGCGCTATCAATGTATCTAATACCTGATCGGTAAATAGCTTTCCTTATCGTCTGCTTCTCAATATTTCTACCTCCAGGTAACTCCGTCTATTCATCGTTTCTCCTCTATCTCTCTCACTAGCTAGCAAACCTATACTATGAGGGTCGCTCTAAAAGTTTTGAGATACTCCTAGGTTTTCAAAGTTATAATTACAAAATTTTAGGAGTGTTCAAAGTAGTCTCCTTTAGCATCAATTCACTTTTGTAGACAAATTTTCCATAGATTAAGTGACTCAAACCATCCATTTCTTGGAATTGATGAAAAAAGCGTTTATAGCCCCAACAATCTCTTCTTCTGAATGTAAACGACGTCCACGTAAGTTCTTTTTTAGATTAAAAAATAACCAAAAGCCCCACATAGCTAGATTTGGAGAATAAGGTGGATGTTCTATTGATATTAATTTTTTTTTTGTTTAAAAAACTCAACTTTTAATCCAGCTGTATGGGAAGATGCATTGTGATGATGAAGCAATAACCCCCTAACATTCACTTCTTGGAGAATTTCTGAAAGACGTTTAGTGGCTTACCAGTTTGCTGTTATTTTCTTCTATCCATCCAACTTGATGGCTTTGACCAATCCTGTACTTCTGAAGAATACGGCATTCAGGATACATTACTTTTTCCATTTCTCATTGTCTTTTCACCATTGTCGGCATGGGATCATCTTCAAAGACTCATACTTTGTTTTCTTGAAATGCTGGAATGTCAAAAAAGGTATGTTTATTTTATTACCCGTTACAATTTTAGAAATGATGTGGTGGGCACAGTAGCGCACACAAAACTTTTTCAAGGGGGGAGTCCATGGTTGAAAGTTCCCCAACTCGTATCATACCTCAAGACGACACCAATTGATTCTTCTGATTTTGTTAACAAAAAACCGTAAAAATAAATTATTGAATTAATAATTAGCATTAATTAATAAAATAAATTGTTAATTGCAAGTACTTAATTAAATTTTAAGTTATATATACATAGGATTATCATCAATCGAAAAAAACTCAAGGGGTTTGGGGGGTGTCCGGACCCCCAGAACACCTTGTGTGCGCCACTGGGTGGGCATCATCATTTTGCAATTTAAGGATTTCTTTGCTGATTCTGACAAGCTCCTCTTTTTTTGGGCTCAGTTAGATTATGGGGAACCTAACGGCAAACTACTGTTTTTATGTGTAATTCTTCATGAATTATTTTGTGTATGGCTGCGGATCCAATGTTAAGTTTCTTCTTTATCATTTGGTAGGTACAGCGAGTATCATCCATTAACATTTTTCGTATCTTAGACACATGATCCAGGATTACTGCCGACCGCTGTCTTTCTGTGTGTTCTTCATCCTGAAGAGAATTAGAACTTCTGCAAAATTCTTTAAACCATCTAAATATAGTAGCACGATATGTAGATCCATCACCAAATGCTAATTGCAATCGTTGAGCGCATTCGTCTTGGTTTAATCCCACTTTAAAACCATAGAAAATCATAGCATGATAATGTTCTCGCGTCAACTCTATTTTCTCTTCTAAAATTTATTCTACGCTTAACAACTTGAAGTAGGTCAGTAAAAAATCGCCTTTTGTACTTTGTATTTTTAAAAAAAAAAAAAAAACCGATAATTTTTTTTTTGTAACTTGTCGTTTGGGCGTATCTCAAAAATTTCAGAATTACTCTCGTATATATATAACTGGCCTATAATCTGCATATCATTGTTTTTTCTTCCAAAAGGGTTGTTGTTATTGATAGCCCAAAGATTTCGCAAGAGGGCTAGTGGAAGGACGCGTATAGATCAGTCACAACTTCAATTAAGTTCGTAATAATTCCTTCACCTTTTCAAACCAGCAAAATTTAACAGTTATTAGAATAATATATGTTCGTATTATGACATATGATTTGTATCGTGTAAAATCACAGTATGTTTCTGACGCAATACCTGTTTAATATTTACCAAAAAAATTCCATTGTAAGTAAAAAGACATCATATACATGAATAAAAAAAGAAGATAATAAAAACAATATTTAGAAATTATTTTCTTCTTTTTGTAACCATAAACTTGACTTAAGATACAAATTTCACTTCAAAGAATTACAAATTAATATTAGTCTTTGATATAATCAACGTCCACACGTGATATTATTGAAATGTAGTGTAATTAATAAAATTAATTTACTATTATTCGTCCGCTTCACTGTGTCATACGTCGTATTAAAAACATTTTTATAGCCTTCGATCATTTCGCTTAAGAAAGGACAGGGATTGAATTCCTAAAAGGGAAGTATATTTATTTTTTACCCGTCTGCAACTCTCCGCAAGTTCTGTGAAACTTCTTTTTGACATATCTTAGCAAAAAAAGAAACATGTTTGCTATATTTAATCTCTGTTGCTCTAATAGTAGTTAAAAAAGAAAGTTTTTCTATTCGCCCCGTAATCCTTCTTAAAATCGATTTCCGTGAAACCGGTTCTTAGCGGATCTCTACTTCAACAAAGAAGCATGTATGCCAAATTTCAAGTCTTTAGGTCTAATAGTTCCGAAAATCTCGTGATAAGTGAGTGAGTCGCCTTTTTTTCTCCTCTCTCTCTCTCTCTATATATATATATACAAAGAGGAAGATATGAATTTTATGTAGATTTTATATGTATGGGCAGTTTATTGCTCATATGAATGGATTAATATGAAATTAATGTGTTTGGCGTAAATGGAGCAGTAAAGGATTGTAGTTAAATTTTGAGCTTCCAAATGTAAAATTTGAAATCTAACGTTTTCGAAAATTACCCGAATTGTAAAAATACCTCTGTGCATATATATATATACCCCCTCATTCAGAAAAAAAAATTGTAATTAATTAATTAAAAATAAATTAAACATTCATATATATCCAAAGAATATTTTTTCCATATTTTAACTTGCCTTCTAATTAATGTTAGTATTAATGACCAAACATAAATCTCTTTTCTATTCAGTTAAAAGCAAACAGTCAATACATCTTAAATTAAAAAAAAATTCCTTTTAATTATTAAACATCGGTTCAATAACACTACAAGAAAACTCATCAAATTTTAAAATGCACATCATCAATTTCGAAATTACTGCCGAAACTAGACAGTACTTACGCGCTCTGTGGCAGTATCAACCTAACATTTTCCTACCATCCATCCTCCTACACTAAAAAAAAAAAGAAATATATATATATATATACCCGAATAGAAAGAAGGTCCAGAGGGGACTAGGGGTGTCCGAGAAGAGGGGGAGAGTTAGATCAGTGTGACATTCCATCCAACACAGGCCATCGATCATGATGACGTCACAGGCGGCCACGCCTCTTCAGTTGGGCCAATCAACCATCCTCCGGCCCAAAGCACGAAAGCTCATTTCCTAACGCAAGTGCCCCCCTTTTCTTCCACTCCACCCCAATCTTTCCTCCATCCCAGCGATTACCAACCCTTTGCATCATTTTCTTAGTTTTTTTCCTCCACCCCCCTGCTGCCCTCCTCTCTCTACTCCTTCTTAATTGCGGAGTATTTGCAAGGGAACGATTTCCCTCGCACGCATACTTCACATCTGATCGTTTTCGGTGTGTGGGATGGAGTAAAAGGGGAAAGGGTCGTTTGCCCAGCATCTGATTCTGACCCACACCTCTGGAGGATAGCGTGAGGGGGGTTTTATCTGGCCACCCCGAGATTAACAGTTGAGTACTTTTTTTTCTTAATTTCTGGGTCGGCTGACTTTTGCCGAATGAGGAAGTGTGATAAGGTGTCTCGTTTTTCGTCAGTCTGGAGTAAGTGGGGTAAATAAGGCTGGTAATCCTTGAATGGCAAGGGTGAACAAAATTTGAATATTTTGTGAGAAAGGAAAATGGTTTGGCTTGTAAAATAAGCAAGTTTTAGCCTAAGTTAAAAATCTAAGACATAATTACTGACTCTAAAAATTTTCCCCTCTCTCTCTTGCGAGAGAGAGAGAGGGAGGGGAATGCCATTATCTTAAACAATTTCCTTTAAGTCTGAAAGGCTGTAAAGTGGTCGATATTTGTGTCTATGTTTGCAGCAAAACTTGAGGACCCTACTATTTGATAATTTCTGGTTTCACTTATATTTCAGGGGAATCACTGCTTTTTATACGCAAAAAAACTGACAACTCAATAAATTTCAAGAAGCATTAAAGAAAAGCTATAATTTAGTCCTCATCAGAATTGATTATGGACTCATTGAAACTATTTTAATCTTCACGTGAACCAGTAGATTTATATAATTAATAAATATTAACTACTCAGATTATCTTATCATCTTAGATCACAATAGTGATTACATATAAAGACGTTTTTGTCATTGAGAAACTATATTGATATCTCAGTTATTGGACCTTTATATGTATGCCTCACATTAAAAACGTACACAAGAGGAGGGAGATGCTTACACCCCCATAGACCAACACGGTCTTAAGTTTTACAATAGAGACTATGCTTTTATGGTTCCGTCAGCATTTTCTTAGAATGCAACCTTTTTCTTATCAAAGAGATCTATGAGCGCCAATGTCTTAGTTACTAAAAAAGTACATGCCGGATTTAATGAAAAGAATGAATGATGTACGTGTCTTTTAATAAAATTTTATTTTTATACTTTGTTATGCAGAGTGGTCCTGAATTCATGGTACTAGCTTTAAGGGTAAGTACAGGACATTGTAACAATCATTTATTGTATAGGAATGTATGGGCGCAAGTGACACGCGGAGAGGCACACATACACAAAATAAGAGAAAGAAGGAAAGACAAAGTGTTTATTGAAAGTGTCATTGATAAGTGTAATGTTTACAATAACTGTTCAAAATTGCTTCCACCAGTAGAGTTGCATTATTGAAAGCGTCGGTAGAGCGATTGGCGTACACGTTCAAAGATGCCAGGTATTTCACGCACACGTGGAGCAGCTTCAGATATTCGAGCAATGAGATCCTCATCTGAATCAAATGGAGTCGCATAAACAAGATTCTTCAGATGTAAAAAATAATCTAGGCTCGATAAATTGGGAGATCGGGGTGGGGAAGTGACTGATCCAGCATGCCCAATCCATCATGACCAAAACGTTGCATTCAGGCAAGTGCGCACATAACTGAAAAATTCTGTGATCCGGCATTCGTCGATCAGAAAACTGCGCTTGATACAGCTCTGCCGTTACCATTTGCACAGCAGTACATGCAATGCATGTTTGCCCTTTCGGCCTAAGTAGTCCTCCATCGTAGACGTCTACGAATAACACTTTCCCTTACTGAAATGCATCATGTTCAATGGTGGCAAGACATCTACTGCCACCTACCGGCAAAACAACCAACTGATACTCCATTTATCTTTTCTTTTATTTCCCCGGTGTGTATTTCACCGCGTCACTTGCTCCCGTACATTCCTATACAAAAAATGATTGTTACATTGTCCTGAAACAAACCCGTAAAGTGTGTACTATGAATTAGGGACCGCCCTGTTTATAACGCTATAGATATACTTTATTTAAATGCTGACGCCGCAGTAGCTGAGTGGCTAGGTCTTCAAATTTATGGCTGGCGTTTTTTGCGTAGTGCCATGGATTAGTTTCCTAGTCTTTTGTGTAGAGGAGGTATTGCGTTTTAAATATGACGAGGTTCAAAGTCTTCACGTTGGTGTGGTGAAAAAGTTTGGAGGATGGGTTTCCAGTTTAGGTGTAGTCCTAGCCAACTAACGGGGTTTCAGAATTACGGGGTCAGTCGTCAATAGCCCAGTGCTACTTCAAAGTATGCTGTTAACAATCAATCGATGCTACTTGTGTGTGTACTTATGTTAATGCAATACCATAAAAGTTTCTTGTTTTACAAATCACTACATGTTTGCCTTGGTTACCGGAATACAGTACAGTACACATGCTGCTTTTATGTGTGCTTGCTTTTATTTAAAAAAACCGTAGACAAAATCAACGAGACGCAAGCTTTCACATAAAAAAACAAAATATTTCTTTGTCTAGGGAAGGGATTTGAACCCCCAAACTCTACCCCTGCGTATGTCACTGTCGGTCTATTATTGGTGGGTCAGCGACGTCATACTTATGTGCAAAATATTCTTGTTTTTTATTAATATTCTCAAGTTCAAGAAATGTAAGCTAGTTTTTTTTTTCTTTAATGAATTTTTTCCCCAGTAATATCGCCCATTCTGAAATCATTCCAAACAGTTTTTAAGGATCAAACACAGAAATAAATGTTTTGTATTAACCAAAAATAACAAATAATGCATAAAAAATGTCTTTTGATTACACGAATACCTTGTGATAAGCGCAGTCACAATAGTTTTTCTTATATTGCCCCTTTAAATCAACTTCCACATTTTTACCAGATGTAGTATGCATATGAGAGGGTTCTTGCATTTATGTAAATGTTAAAACACCTCTTTTGTGGTCTTAAGCATGCCCGTGGTAGTCGAATAGTCTTGGCATCAAACTCGGTCAAAGTGTGAGTTTGAGTCCCGATGCCATCCCGACTCATGGTGTAGATGGGCTGAAGCACGTTAATTTTGTCGTTTTTTAAGATCCTTATTTTGACGTGGTGAAAAAGTTTGGAGAAGGGGTTTTCGGCTCCGGTGTCATCCGCATCACTTGAAATAGGATCAAAATTATGAGGCACCAGTAATAGCCCTCGCATTGCTTCAGTGATTGACGTTAAAATATTAAATCAAAATAAGAGTATAGATGTAGACAGTAGCGCACACAAAAAATTTTCAAGGGGAGGGTTCATGGTCGAAAGCCCCCCCAACTCGTTCATATCTCAAGTCAACACCATTGATTCTTATGATTTTGTCGATTATGTTAACAAAAAACAGTAATGAATAAATTATTGAAATAATAATTAGCAATAGTTCATAAAATAAATTGTTATTACAAGTACATAATTAAATTTTACTATGTATATACACATGTGACCAAAAATTAAGCATAATTATAATTATGTGAATAAGAAGGAACTGTAAATCAGAATGGTGGGAAACTGATATGCGAGTGTAAAATGGTTATAAAATAAGGAAGCAAATCAAAAGAATGATAATAATTAATTTTATTATCCAAAGTAGCAGTTTGAAAGAAAACTGAGCATAGCAAGGATTCACACTTTAAAGAAAAAATGAAAGAAAACATTAAATAAAATACTGATGCTGCAGTTTAATAAGGCGTGGGCACCTCTGAAGCCAGGCCGCTGCACAGTAATTTACCATACTTATATGAATGATGAATGAGTTGTGGCTTAAACGGTTCCAAGCTCTTGGAGAGCTCTCTTCAGTTCTGTAACGGGCTTGGTGGGTGCGAAAGGGCTGCAATTTGTCTCCCGAGCAAATCCATACATGCTCGATAGGATTTAAATCAGGGGAGTTCGCAGGCCACGACATGCGCTGGATGTTTTCCGTTTCAAGAAGTCATCAATCAGCACCGCTCGGAGACATGGCGGATTATCATCCATGAATATGAAGTCAGGACCAACAGCACCTCGAAACAAGCGAACATAAGACTCAAGAACTTAGTCTCTGTATCTTTGAGCAGTCACAGACCCCGTGTCAAAGAAATGGAGGTCTGTGCGGCCGTCCATCATGATACTTGCGTATACCATTACTCCCCTTGATGGAAAATGATGTCTTTCCGTTATGTTTCTTGGTTCAAAACGTGTTCCACGTTCGCTCCATATCGTTACCCACCGAGAATCACTACTCAGACTAAACCGGGAATCGTCACTGAACATCACATTGGCCCACTCTACCACACTCCAATGTTGATATTTCAAACTCCAGTTCAAACGAGCGTGTTTATGCGCAGACGTAAGGGGAATGCAAACTGCTGGTCATCTGGCATACAGGCCAGCATGATTGAGTCTCCTGCAAACAGTTTGTCGCGAAATTCGTATTCCTGTGGCGACTGTGAGCGCCGAACCCAATGCTCTGGCATTACTGCCCATCTGACCTCTCGCACTTATTACCAGATATATCGGTCTTGGCGAGGGGTTGTGACTCTTGGTCGACCTGATACTGGTTGTCGGGTAACATCACCCGTTCTTTGAAACCTCTGCCACAGTCCTGAGATCACAGGCTGGTCCACATTCAGAATTCGAGGCCCTTCGGTTTGTGATCGTGAGGATTCCAGCATTCCAACGATTCTTCCCTTCGTAAACATGACCAATTGGCGTCTTTGTGCCATCATTCACCTTGTTTGATGGTTAATAACGTTCCTTCGCACAGCAGTTGCAGGAAATTTGTCTGAACTGCCTATGCTGCGTGAGTCAGTTTCTCCGCGTTCCGACATGCGCCGGTGTTTCGCGCAGGGCGTAGTCGACAGAAAAGTTTTGCATAAACCCAATGTTTCTTCTTCACCCAATTAATATTAGGAAGAAATTTGGAATAATTTTACGGATATTTACTCCATGTTTTTCGCATTTCACGATTTATGCTTAACTTTTGGACACCAGTGTATATAGGATTATCATCAATCAAAAACATTCAAGGGCTTTGGGGGGTGTCCGGACCCATAGGACATCTCCTTGTGTGCACCACTGTGGATTTAGTATTTAAATATACATACAAATACCCACAAATGTACATAAAAATTTCATTAATAAAGCTACGTTCTATACTCTCTTACAGTTAGATACATACAAAATGTAACATTCAAATGTAATTAATGATTACAAGTTACAATTTTAATTTTGAAGAAGAAAAGAAAATATGCTTAACCTGTTCTGTTCCCCCATTAATTTTATTTATTATTTTTTCCCGTAAATAAAAAAAAAGTTATGCACATTCTTCACAAATATAATATACAGCAATGGCAGAGGAAGAATCACTGTACTACTTGTTAATAAATAAAACAATATGGGTACATAAAATAAATTTATTTTCTCATTTGTTACTTTATAACAAAATAACAGGTTCTTTTATGGCTATGTATTGTCATATAGCGTCTGGTTTTGTTTTCCCATTTTAGTTAATTATTTATAACTAAACAAAAGGAAATATCAACAAATAAACATTAATCAGTTTTGTTGCGGAGTTAAATTAATTTTAATTATCGGAAAAAGGAAACTAATTATTTTATTTTCTACTCAAGAATTCAAACTTGTTTCGTTTCCTAGACAGATTAGAGATCATTGGTGGATGGAATTTGAATTCTATTTGCAGTTGAACCTCCAACGAAGGCCTTTTCAAAAGACTAAGAAATAGCATATATCTCCACAGTGATATTTTCATAAAATTAATGGTATTTTGGATTTTTTTATGATAAATAATATAGAGTCGTGAAAAAAGCAGTACATCATTAAAAACATTCACAATTCTTATAGCAGTTGAATTAAATTGGTATTACTGTTAATGAGACAAAGGGAGCTTTACTGTGGGGGCTAATTAATTACTGTAAAAACTGGCGTATTAACGCTCACGTCTAAACATTCAAGCTCATTTTTTAAAAATTTTTAGATACATTAACCGTATAACGCGCACTCTCTATTTTACGAAGAAACCTGAAACGTACGTGCGCAAAACTCTTGTGTGTTTGAAGTCATTATTTGAAGGGATTTATTAGAAAAATAGCATATTTCTAGAACAACAGCCCTTAAAGTTCATAAGGAATGTCATTTCTTTAAAAAAAAAACAGTATTTCGATAAGTGTAGAAGTCTAATTTTTTCTATGCTCCTCTTTTTTTTTATTTTTAAAGCTAACATGTTTATACCCTATGTATAAATCGTACCCGTGAATTTCGATCTTATTTTTTTGTGTTAAAAGTGCGCATTATACGCCGGATTTTACGGTAATTATTTTAATTAATTAACTTAGTTAATAAACTTTTAGTAATATTTTATGTAACGAAATTCGGTTTCTTGCAGGATTAAGCAGAAAAGGATCTATTGAATCTGACCATTGACTCCAGATATATTCGAGGAAAGTAAATTGGGGGTTATATACTAAATTATATCGGTTATCACATTTCTTAAGTATCCAACACGTTAAATGACCAAATTCAGTCAAGCAGATATTTTTGTTTTTTATTTTTTGATAGAGCTATCTTTTGACTTTACGAAACATACTTTGTTTTGTTTCTACACTACCTAGAGCCACGTTACAATAAATTTTATAAAGTTAGAAAAAGCGGAAGTGGGTTTTTGATCTACCAGAAATGAGCCTTAAAATTGTTCAAAATCTATCATGGCGAGTCTGATAACTCAAAATATTACGAATGTATTTCTATAAAACTTTTTAACCTGATATTTATGTTATTTTCTAGAGAATGTACTAAAATATTTCTTATTGTATGAATATTTTTGAGTTATGGCTTGTTATTTAAATAATGTCTCATAAAAAATGAACATTTCTTATAATGTTTACTCAATCAGCTCTAAAATTTTCAAATTTTAATAAAAAATTAAATTTTTAGTACATTTTCTAGATAAATGCATCTAATTTGTTTAGTAATACTTTTACTAATATATGTTTATTACTTTTTCTCTAACTGCTTTGAAGGTTTTCAAAAATATTCTAAAATTTCACTTATAATTGTGATGTTTGTAACATTCAGGTAATTTATTTTAAATATTGATAGTTAAATAGTAATATTTATTGGTATTGAATCATAAAGAGCGTTTATAATGTTAATGTTTTCGTATGCTATTTTGTTTAAAAGTACTCTGAACGTGTTCGGATACCTTAAAGCTACACAATTGTTGACACAATGATTAAGCTGTAGAAACCAGAGTATAAGGTTCATCAACGCATATATATTTATCATCGTGATTTCTCTTTTCAAATATTTCCTCAACGTTATTAAACGTGAAAGTTTTGATAAGGGATTTTTGATACGAGAAATTCAAATATGTTAACATTTTAATATACTGCAATTACTGCACTCTGAAATAATACGAGGGCTATTTGTGATGGATCATAATTTTGAATGACGTTCTACTGCCGTGGACCCCACCTGATTTGGTACCACTCTCAAAACTTTTACACCATGCCACGCGAGGACTTTGAGCCTCGAAAGGTTTAACAAGTATCAGCCTCTCTACAAGATAGTTCTTCAGTGGCAACAGGACTTGAACCCATAACTCGATAACGCCGACCACGAGTTCACGACTTTGACCATTCTCGTCTACTGCGGCCAGTGACCTACTAAAGTGTTCCTTTTCAAAAGAAAAAAAAATGATAAATTTTATCATAGTTGCGGTCCATTGAATATGTGTAGAAATTATATGTTACATTAAATATCAATAAATACTTCAAAAATAGTCTAAAAAATCATCAATAATTATTTAAAAGTTGATAAAATTAAAACATATCGTTCCCCTTTTAGCATAGATGAGAAGCCCGGTACAATTTCATGCAATTATAATAAATATCAAACTTTTGTGCAAGGATAATTTGACAACTACAACTATAGTTTGAACTGATTTTAAACGCATTTGCTTATACTTATTGTGAATTGAATAAATTAAACTTAATTTTCATAACATTCATAAGGCAAACCAGTCTGAATTTAAACAAAAAAAGTACTCTAATTTCCTACTTTTTGAGTGTTATAAACTTGTTAATAATCTAACAAAAGTATCCAATCATGTAAAAAAATCTCAGGAAATAAATTTTATAGATTGTAATGTAGATATATGTATGAATCTCAAAAAGGAAAATTGGCAATGATTTCGATTAAAAAGACCGTCAAGTTTCCTAAAGTGTAGAGGAACAAAATTTTTAAAAAAATATTTAGTCGATTAATTTGTAAATCAACTTCCAACTATCTCACTAAATTTTGGATTTCTTAAAATTTATTATTAAAAATTTTTAAGTCTCGGGAAAGTATATTAATGGAAATTGTTTTTAATATATATTTCATTTTAAAAGAAGTTTGAGCATATTTTAATGGTATTTGTTATGAAGTACGTAAGTGTATCAATTCAATTCATATCTGAATTAAATTCCAATTTTATCTATAACTATTAAGAATAAACTCTACGAAGAGGAGTTTGATGAATAATTTTATTGAAAACTAATACTTTGAAACAAACTTTAAAATGTATATTTTATAGATATTACGTTTATTAGCTTATAAAATTAAACTAAATGTCTAAATTGATGAAAAAGAACTGGAAAGCCACAAGAATTAATTTTTAATAATATATTCCTATTTCATATATAGACTTTATTTTGAATCAAAAGAAATGTTCCGTAGTGTTTTAATGATATTTTTTTGAAATGTGAAGCATTTAATTTAAATCAAAGAAGCAATATAGTATTGCAAATATATTCGTATAAAATATTTAATAAGAGTATATCTGATACTTAAGTAAAGTCGTCGAAATACTTTCCTATTAATGATATTTTTATGCAAATAAATAAAAAAAACAATATATTGAAGACAAAGAAAAAATTTTTTCGTGAGGGAATTATATATTTAATTCTATGTTTAGAGGATAGATTCATTATTGAAAAATTCCTGTAAAAAGGCATCGTATATATGGAATATAGAAGAATGGTTTTGAATACGTAAAAGTAATATTAAATGCATGAAATGGTATTAAAACCATATGATATGTAACACGTTATATTCGTAGTATTGTAATAAAAATTATTTAAATTAGAAAGGTTGTTACTTATTATTTAATTATTTTAAAAGGAGGATAGGAGTAAACATACTTTTTACTGATTATTGATTTAATATACAGTAATTGACTATTGGAAAATTAATACATTTATGTATGCACAAATTACGTTTTAATTTTAATAGCATCAAAGATAAAAATACGCACTCCACAAGCTCGACACGAAACCCAAAAAACAAATTTTTGCTTAAGATAATTCTCTACTTTTTGAAGATTTAACTTTAGGAATTCCCGACCCAAAAGGAAAGAGAAAAAGCTCAAATTTAAAAGCAATAAATATAATAGAAAAGTGAAAATTGTAGGAAAATTTTTAAAACCATGGGAGAAGTATAACACCACCCTCCCCTCCTCAGAATATTGAACTCCTTCAAGAAATAAATTAGAACACATTGTTAAAGAAGCTATACTTATGTCTTAATACATGTTAAAAAAGAATAGCATAAAAAAGTTTGTGAAAAGACATGATTGGGTGTAATTGAATATAATTACAATCAGAAATATTTTTATTATCCGCAAATCATTGTTATAACATTTTAAAATTGTATATAATACATTTCAGATATATATTAAATTAATGACAGTGTCAAATAAATTTTGTTTTCCATATTGTCATCATTGTCAACTAAATGTAGTTAATAACAAAACATCCGTAAAAATGTGGATCCACTAAAACTGGTTTTCATTTAAACTGTGATGTAAACTGCAGGTTTATTTTATATATAGATTTTTTTCTTTAAAAAATTCAAATTAACCTAAACTTAAAACGAAATAAAAACGAAAACGTTGATTTAACTCCCAAACCGTGATTGATAATACACACTATCAAAATCAGTTATGTATCTTCTTTCTAACACAGCAAAACACATTTCACGAAAAAGAAAAAAAAAGGAATTTTATATTGCCATAAAAACGTTACTCAAATAATATCCTGATTGGTTGAGAAACGAATTTTCGATGGACGACATTTTAAAAAATATATATATACATCTATATAAAAAAGCGTCACCAAAAAATTAGGCGCCAACTCGCAGCTAATATTTCATCCATACCTAAGTATATAAACGCTAGGGTCATCCGGAAGAGGCTGAGGGGAGAGTAGCGGGGCGGGGGTGGAAAGATTTTAAATTGATGAAGGAGGCTTATCAGAAGGGCAGCAAGGGGGACGGCAAACACTCTCTTCATCCCTCTACCACCCCCACAATCAGCCACCTCTCTCTATCCTCCAAGCAAGGAGATTGATAAAGAAGCGGCAGCATCTGTTGTGGCTTTGGCACTCCGGCCTCTCCCCTCCCCTCCCGGTAACCATAGCAACGACACGCCGGACGCAAAACTTTGCCGCCATTCGGGCCTTCTAACGAACGGAAGCCAACTTGTACCCCCTCTCTCTGCTTTACCATCCCCTTCCTCCGGCCGTGACGAAGGAAAAGAAGAGAAAGAAAGATAGAGAGAGAGAAAGAGATAAAAAATAAATAAAGAGAATGGGAGATTTAGCCAACGCGGAAGATGAGGACATTTTCAAGCTCTGTATTCATCCCCACTCTCCCACCCCCACAATTGCAATGATCAGTGGGAAAAACATGGTAAGGGAGGAGGTGGGGCTGGAGATCGCTTAATCTCTATTGCCCTTATCGACTAAGGTACTTTTTTATATATATATTTTTGGATGCACTATTTCAGATCAGAAATGTTTCGCAATACGCTTATTTTTTACCCCTATATTTTGAATGGTCATTATCTTGAAAGTAATATTCAAGAGTTATACTTGTAAAGACACGTTCCTAAAAAAGGCTATTGCTTTTATGCCCGAAATAATTTCACAGAAAATATAGACAAATTCTGATATGATAAAGGTTTCAATAGGAATCGTACAGCGATGGTTTTCCTAAGACAAAATTAAATTTGTGTTTTAAAACTTTTTAACATATATAAAAAAGTTAGTGAACTCTTTAACTGATTAGAATAGGTGAACAGTATATGCTTTTTGAAATAAGTTTCTCCGTTTTGAGTAATTAAAGAATAAAATTAAAATTCCGTTTGAGTAATTAAAAATGTCATATTTTTAAGTCTAGTGAAATTTTTTTTATTTGAATCAAATTTGAACTAAAATCATGTTTTCAAATATAACGTGTAGAATTTTAAAAAATCCAATCATTTGTCGAAACTTTAATTTAGTTCATTGAATGATAATTAATTAAAAAACACAATACAATTCTCAATCGCACATGCTACGCCAAAATTTTCAGGAATTTTCAAAAAAAAAAAAAAGTTTAAGTCATATTTTAATTTGAACAATAAATTTTAAATTTTTAATAAATTTTTTAAATATATTTTTTTATTCCTAATATAAATTAATAACTCATTATAAACTCAACTACTAAGTTTGTTTATTCTTTTAAAAATACATCTTCTTTCCAAAATAATTCCTTACAAAAAATTCTCAATTTCCTGATAAATTACTTATTTTTAATTTCTTAAAAACTTGTTTAAGACTTTCTAAAGTGTTTTTTTTTATTATTCTTATGAAACATACTACTGTATCTGCAATATATATTTAAGCGACATTTCTAATACTTATTACAATTCATTAATATTTAAAATTCAGTTATACACACTTTCATATATTCTTGTGTTAAGCGTATTTTAATATTTACAGATAGATTTTAGCTAGTTGGCATTTGAAAAAAAGTGTATTATTTATCAATTAAACAATAAAAGTTATCTAAACAGGCATTTATCAGTTTTGTAATCAGCACTTTAATTGTTCAATTAATTTGCTGTTTTTTATAAATTGTGCTGGAGAAATGTGCTTTTTGACCTCTGAGAGGCAGATTTGAGTTGCAATTTTTCTAGAAACTGCTGTTTAAAATCAAGAATAATATTACAAAACAGATACAAATGGATTTGAAATTCATTACGTTGGATATAGTGCTTAAGCCCAAAAAATAATTAAGTGACTGCCATGAGGGGCACTTGACAATTGTCTGCACAAAATAAGTAAGAATGTACCTTGCATATTTTAAGCAACTTTTTCATAGAATTTATAATTTAATTTTTATTTTTTATTTAAAATTATCGAAAAAGTAATTGAAATAATTTCAGGTGGAAATCAAATATATTCTCCTTAAGGCACGGAAGTGAAATATATGTAAACTAGTAACATGTAGATTTTTGATGAAACATTTGAATTAATGAGAAGTTTTATATTCGAATATGAGCCCCGATGGTATATTTTTTTAATATAAAGGAGTTATAAATATTTTTATACATAGTAAAAATAAGATCAATATAACATTTTAAGTAGACAGATAAAAGGCATTGACAAATTTAAAAAAGCTTTTCTCGAAGCATCGAAACGGGATTCATTTTCTTTCACAAATTTTAAAACGACTAAGGAGCAATTAGAGAATAGTAAACTAATTTTCCTGCCACAAAAAATTATTCGATATGCTTTTATTTCTGTATTCATAAATTTTTTACTAGTAAATTTTAAGTCTCAGATTTTTTTTTCTTTATATTTGTGGATTATTTAATTTGGTGAAACAAGTTATTTTTTGCAAAATTTTCACGTATTTCCGTAATTTTAGAATTCTTTCTAATTGGATACCACACGAAGATTGATTATTAAACACACTTTCTATTTTTCTCTCTTTGATATATTTTTTAATTCATGTTTGCCTGAAATTAAGATGTTATCAAAAACCTTAGCATGATTTTAATCCCAATATTTCCGACCCCCTTCCAAAATCCGCCCTTGTTAAGGATGTAATTCAAACAGACACCAGACGCTGTCGAATGACTAGTCAGATTTCAGGTACAACTCCAAGCACATTTTATAACTAATGACGTGGTCTGTTTAGAAGTTTCCATATTCAGTACGTCATGTGTTGCAACGTCGTAAGTAGGTACTTCATTGAATTATCAATTTAGGAGAATAATATTCGAGATAAGACGAATGCAAAAAGAAAGAATTACTCCATACAAAGAAATATGGCAGATTCAAATAGTTCCTTCGAGTGAAGAAAAATAAAGAAGAGTCCAAGAGAGAAAGAATTTTACAATTTTCAGCAAAAATAAAGTAAGTTAAATCCTCGAAAAGTCCTAAAATGGTGTTCAGAATAAGATAAACTCAGTGAATATGTGAATGAGGTAAACTCTTAAGAAAATCGAGTTTAGATTAGATCTTGGCAACCAATTTCTTGAGTAAAAATACACCATCTGTGAACAAATGAATGATAGAAGAGTAAAGTTTGGCTGACGTCAAAGAACACACGCACACTAATTGCAATGTCACCACTAATTTCAAAAATAATTCAGATGTTAATATTAAATAAATGGCTTCTTTCAGCAAAGTGAAAGTGATGAATAGGCAATAATAACGAGGTAATAAGCAATGAATAGCAAACGTACAAAACCAATTACAGGATGGTTAGTGTCTTAAGGGATGGAAATCTATATTCTCTCAAGATTTTTCTATAGTTCGTCTACCAACTGTGGTCAATCATATCCCAGATATGCTGGATCGGTGAGAATAGGAGACATTGCTGTCGCATGAAAGAAATTGGACGTGTTGAAAGGCTTACGTATGTTGATGAATATCATATACAGTTACGCATTGCCCGAATGAAATATTCGATTTTACGTCCACTGAGAGAAAAAAATTTAAGGTAGCATACTGACCGTGTCTCTTCAACGTATCAAAGAGTCAACAATATACTTCAGATGCGTACCATAGATTATCTCTGCTGTGTCTGATGCTCCCTCCAACCATTATGCTACGTTGACGAGCAATAAGGTGTTCTACAATATTGACCGAAATAGCTCAATTTCCCCGATGCTTCTAGACTGTCACTTGGCGACTATCATAGAAAAACAAAAACGAGACTCCTCGTTGGGCGTTTGTGATATTTAGCCATTCAGATAGTTTCATCATGACACCATAATAATATTTTAATTTAATGGATTGGTATCATGGACGTCTTTATAAATGGTGGCTTGTGAAATAGCTGGTCTTGATGAAACTTTTTTCTCAGACATTGGAAAATCCAAATATTCTAATACATTCCGTAGAATGTAGAGAGTAGTTGATAGTGGGGCTGTCCTTTTGCATTCCATCCAATGCTTTGATCCATACTTTCTGCTGCACAGCTTGATGAACCTAACCTTTCTTTAGATTAAAACTTCATTCTTCGAGTTATTTGATCCAAATTCTACGCAAATCAAAAGTTTCTGTGAGCATTTTTGGAAATGATTACAACGGTAATATCAACAAAATGTATAAATATTTTAACCTTTTGTAAAATAGACGAAACGCTAAATTGACTTCAGTGTTGTTTTAAAGGCGTCTCTTATTTTGTACGTATCTTCTGTAACACCTAATCTTATGAATATATAGATTGCTTAGGTAACAAACAGCAGCAATTTTTCATCACCCTCTAACTCCTTCCTTTTTATCCATCACTATAATTATATGATAAATTTTAATCTCTAATCCCTTAACTGTATTCTTAAAATTTGTATATTTATGTGTTAGAATGTGTATGTATGATATTGGACTTTCTATGTCAGACAGTACGTTTACCTGCATCTATCTATCCATTTCTGTCAATATTTACACACACGTGCGCACGCACACATGTAATAATTCACGTTAATTTTCCCTTGAAGATTTTTTAATCCCCAATGGTGTTGAGTCCTTCAGGACATCGCGTAATAAGCAATTTCTAGTTTACATGCCTAACGGGATATAATCATAATTTTATTTCTTCAAAACTAAAAGTTCAGCGTTTTAAAATTAAGAATTATGTATTCTACATCATCCGATTATTCGGAATTATCCGATTTTAACGGAAGTCATATGATTTTAAGAGCTTCCGATTGTCCATCAGTGTAAAAGGACTGATATTTCAGGATAAAAAGACCGCAGAATCCAACAAAATATCTTTATTCAAATCCTAAGTCACCATTATATATATATATAAATATATATATAAAAATATGCAAAAATAGTTATATACCTCAGATAACTATAGTCATGATAGAATAGATTTAGTCACAGAAATACTAGAGCAATTCCTGGCCTAGGAACCAGGAGTGCAGGTTTAAAAAAGTTTTTTCGGCCAGCCAACCTTCACCTGAATTTGCCAATACTCTGGGCCATATATATATATATAGGGCGTCCAGCCTTAATGTGACCCAATAGCTAATTCCTGAACCGTCCGGTTTAGATATACACTTCCAATTTGAAAAATGTTTAAAAAAGGTAAGGAATGTTTTTACGTGCTTTTCAAACCAAAAATCCAATTTAGAAAAAAATTACAAAAATTAAATTTTTATACAGTCCCCAGGTCCTATCACTAATATTTAGGAAAAGATGCAGTTCACAAAAACAAAGTAAACACAAAAAATTTCATTTTATTACGATAAAAACTGACCGAGTTATGCATACATAAAATTAAAGCATCTGAATCGCTCAGAAAAGGGGTCGTATATACATTGAGTTTAGAGAACAGTAATTCACTATCTACAGAAAGAGAAAAGAAAAACATCATAGTAATATTGAAACGTCGTTTTAAACATCACAGATTGACAATTTGTATTGCTGTATGGCAAACAATAAAAGTTAAATTAAAGAAATACAATCTGTACCGAAAAGATTAAAGCAACTTATTTTAACAAATAGCAGCAAAAAAAATACAAGATATGCCATTCAAATTATAGCATTATGTAGAATGAGGCGCCAATCATGAATCAGGGGCTTTATTATATCAGAATTACCAAATTAACTTAAATAATGTTCAAAATGACTGCCTTCTCTGGAGAAATGCAGTATCGAACCCATGTCAGAACCTCCGTCAATAGCTTCTGCAACCTAGTTGGTGTGACAGACCTGCATACCATGCTGATTCGATTGAGTAAATCGGATTTACTCGTGGATTCACGTTCGTAGACTTTGCTTTTTAGGAAGCCCCAGGAAAGAAATCCAAGGACTTTGGAAACTTCATCTTCTAAAAAAATCGGCTAATGGTCCAGATAAAATTTCCGTGTATGATTCTGATGTTAAAGGTCCATCGAAATCGAGCCAATTACGGTGCTCTTCCATATTCCACACCACATATTCACCGACCAATGCACTTGGTGGCGATTCGGTCGTATTAAATGTGGGTTTTCGAAGGACCAATAATGCGTATTCTGCGTATTAATAGTGCCTTGCCTCGAGAACTGGCATTCATCCCATCACAAAACTTCATTAAAAAATCTAGATTTTCATCCAGTGTATTTAACACGAAATTGCAAAAATCAAAACGGTCTCCGAGCATTAGTTCCTGCGCCAGGACTGCTGAACGATAAAGATATGCACCGTACGTATATAATATGTTCCACACCGTTGATTTTGAGTAGGAACAAGACTTGCTAATATTCCGGATACTACTTTCACAGGATGAGCCAGAGCATATCCTAGAACATCCTCAGCGGGTATCCGCAAGCTTGAAGGTGAGACACGAGGCAAAAGAATACGTCTATGACAATTCCCGGTTTTATACAAGTGCTGAACAGCACGGGCAATTGTACAATAAGATGGATGTCTTCAACTGGAAAATTTAATTGCATAAAGTCTTGCCACCTCTCTCTTATTTCGATTACACTGCAAATACAACAGTACCATTTCGTAGCATTCTTCATTTGTATACATCTAGTTTTCCCGTACTAGAATTCGTAATATTGCAATTGCTAGCGACTACACAACAGATTTTTAATAATCACCATGATCAGTACCGCAGCAAATAAGCCTATTTTTTTTGGAACTGCTTTTGAAATGTTTTCTTCGTCCAAAATATTTTATTTTGTCTATATTTTACACGTACAGAATAAATTATATTTCTTAAGTACTCAATTACTGTATTATTAACGTAATTTATGTATTTTTAAATTTAAAAACGATTTAAGTAAGAGTGACGTGCAAGAGCGAAAGTTTCCTGGCAGAGTTCCAATTAATTTCACTTTGGAGACGGCCCCCTACTAGCTTCTTGAAAATGGCCGGGAAAATTGAGGAAATATATGATTTTCAAAGTTCCATAACTCGGCCAGTTTTTATCGCAATAAAATGAAACTTTTTGTGTTTACTTTGTTTTTGTGTACTTCGTCTTTTCCTAAATATAAGTGATAAGACCTGGAGACCGTATAAAATTTTAATTTTTGTAATTTTTTTTCTAAGTAGGCTTTTTGGTTCGAAAAGCACGTAAAAACATTCCTTACCTTTTTTAAAACATTTTTCAAATTGGAAGTACATGTCTAAACCGAACGGTTCGGGAATTAGCTATTAGTTCACATTAAGGTTGGACACCCTGTATATACATATATATATATATATATATATATATACAAAAATAGTTATATACCTAAGATAACTATAGTCATGATAGAATAGATTTAGCCACAGAAATACTAGAGCAATTCCTGGCCTTAGGAACCAGGATTGCAGGTTTAAACAATGTTTTTTCGGCCAGCCAACCTTCACCTGCATTTGCCAATACTCTGGGCCATACATATATATATATATATATATATATATATATATATATATATATATATGTATTTCATTACATTTGATCTTAAATTTTTTTTTCCTGTTATGTTCTATATTTTATATAAATTTCTTCCATATATATATATATATATATATATATATATATTTATATATATAATAATAATAATAATAAAATTGGTGTTCTCAAATTGAATTCGATATCTTATACATTCGAAGGCTTGCTATGTAGAAAGCTGATGAACGTTAAATCTGTCTCGCCTCAAGATCTTCGCTTGGTGAGGCGTGGAAGTTTCAAAAGTAAAATGTTAACTCAAAACTCGCACACATCACTTGACCGTATAGTTCAAAATTACAAGAAATGTCACAAATAGCACCAATGTAGGCAACGTAGACCAAAATAAATTTGTGTATAACAAAAAGATTTTCTCGGTGCTTTGGTCAACGTTTACTCAAAATTGTAAGCACTCCCATTAAAGTAGTGTATGTGCGCAACAGTCAGAATCCCCTTTCCTAATAAAAAAAAGACCATTATATGTATTAGGACCACTATTCGAGTCAAGTAATGAACCAGTTATTCTCACGTTATTCTTTTTCCTTTTTTTAAAATCTAAATAAAAGTTCAAAGTTTGGAAAACAAGAAAGACCTATTTGTAACATATTTGTTAATTCTAAGAGATTGCTTAAGTAATATAAAACTAATATTAAGTAAACTAAAATTAAATATTAACTTAACTCAGTGGCGAAACAGCCCATGAGGTCCAAGGCCAACTGTGCCCAACTCAGTAGAAGTGACCCTGGGCCCTGAGGTGTATGAACAGATGTTCCGGCCAGGAGATCAGTCTGACACGAAACCCCGGTGTTAAGTACCCGAGCAAGCTTGGAGCTCATTTTATCAACCCACTGAAGGGATGAAAGGCTGAGTCAACCTTACCCAGCCCCGGAATTGAAACTCAGACCTGTGGTGTGGAAGCGCGATGCACTAACCACTCAGCCTGCGGGCTTCAAATTATATATTAGTAATTTTGTGACGGATCTATACGGTCTTTGACTAACCTCATCCATTTTCCTTAAGACAATTTATTTATTTCAACCAATCTTCACCGAGAGCCAGGCGTGTTTATGTAAATAAGATATGTTATATAAGTTCGGTTTTCGCGAGTTAAGTGATAGGAAGTGATAGGAAGAGTGCAGTTAAGTGAATTAAAGATCGAGACGTCAGCACGAAGTTGTTGACAATCGTAGATAGCCTGTTACGTGTGGAGGTACGCGAGGAGAAGCGGATTGAATATAGTGAAAATCCTTATTATAGAGAGAGCGTGGATTCTTCACCCATTCTTCCAGCCAGTAAAAAGGCCGAAGTCATCACGAAGGAACAGCCGATGTAAAATATAAGGTCAATGATTTTATTTGAGATATTGAGATTATTCGTACGTGGCGTAGCTGTAATTGTGCGCTTTTAAGCTTTCCTAGATTCAGTTGATATTCTGTTATTCCGCTAGTAGTGATTCCCCGCTTAGTTTCCAGCACATTCAAAATCACTGGGATTGATATTCAAACTTGACGCAATGACAGAGAAGAAGAGTTTACGCTCGTGTATGTGAGAAAGTGAGGCAGTGAAAATCCTCGCGACAGTGTGCAGTTTACTAGAGATACATCAAAAGTGAATGTTTTTTTGTGCAATGACACGGGAAAAATTGTATTTTTCGTTTATCTTGACTGTAAAAGCAGTAACTGGTGATAGCTATCTAGACATGTTGCAAATTTAGTTATCCTTACAATTACTGGAGGATGGCGAAGATTTTGTGTTTCAGCAAGATGGAGTGCCACCTCATTGGTCTTTGCAGGTACGTAGTTATTTAAATTAGGATCTTCCACATCGATAGATGGGGCGTGCAGGTGATGAACATTTACCTTTAATCACATGGACACTAAGATCCTCACAGCTAACCCCACGTGATTTCCTTTTGTGGGGGTGTAGTGTCGTTGGTTTTTCAAGGATAAAGCTCTATGTTGCTTTAGTAGTTCATTGGGTAGTAGATCATACACAATATACTATTACATTTTTTACACGTTTTAGGTAAAAATAAGAAATCTCCCGAGTTTGATGACACTTTTACAGAAGAGCAAACAATGTGCCAAGATGGCATACAACACATCTGCCTTCAGCAAATACAAAATCTTCACGCTTAGTTTACTGGAGGAGCCCACCAACCCCTCTTTCTGAGGTACTATCATAGAATACCCTAGCGTGGAACTTACAAAGCGCAGTACCTCGGGTCAGTCTCGTTGCCATCTAGCGTTCTATAATTTATCTAGAAAGGTATAGTGTGTACAGGGTTACATGAAAGACATTGTTTATGTACCACTTATGCCGAAAACACTACCAGCTATTAAAGAAGGCATTTGCGCAGCATTATGAACCATTGATCGAGTCATGATTCAAAGTATATGTAACGAACTGGATGTATGCCATATAACAAGAGGGTTGCACATCGACCATTTGTAAGAGAAAAAAACTTAGTATATTTCTCTTTACATTCATGCATGACTTATTGTAGTATGATCAGTAATTTCAATAACATGATTATTTAAAATTTAATTTTTTAAATTTTATACTCACCTGTATAATATTTTCAAATTGCATGCAAATTATTTTTTGTTTAAATCTGTTACCACGATTTTTTTCTCCTTTGCTTTCTCAAAATGAATTGCTGCTTTTAATTGTAATAAACGTACATTTTCAAAAAGCAAGTTATTTTGCTTGATAATCCTGTTTACTGAGATCTTACAATCTTCATCACCTAGCTAATTGGGACTGGAATCTTCATCGGTTGGTTTATTGTGTTGTAGGAAATCATTTCGTGAACATTGAAATTAAACCTAATTAGTTTTAATCATTATATATTTGACTGAGATTTTTCTAAAATAAATAACCAGATGAGATAAGCTTAAAATAGTTCTAGAGGTGATTGTGTTTCTACTGATAAAAATATATATAGAAAAGCTTTTAATTTTTTCAAAAAATTATTAAGAAACAGACCAATTCTAGAACACTTGCAGAGAAAGGAAATGTTGATATTTAGAAATCTCACAATCATGATGTCGCACATAAATAATTGATTTGTACTTTTTCAAATGAAGGATGAAGGGAATGCATGATATTACAAATCATTATTGATAACTTGGATATGAATTTTCAACCATTTAGGCAACTACATTTCTCGATGCATTTTAAATTTACTAAAATGACTAATAAAAAATATTGCGATTTAAATGGGTCTCAGAAAACTTTCACAAACACAGATTAAAACAAAGCACAAATGCACTGTATTTATCAATACTATTTATCTAACAAGCTGCAATAAAATGCAAACATTTAATTGTATTTACTGTCGACTAATGCAGTATATTGTTTAATCGTAGCTACATTTTTCCAAAATGTATTGACTGCTATATTCTGTGTTACTTCAGTTATAAATTTATTTTTATCGCAAAATAAAACTGAAAATTCTTTTTCTTAAAATTGCTTTGTAAGGGTAGGAATTAAAACGTGTAGGGAAATTCAATTGATCGTTCATTGCAGTCAATTCATTCAAAAATTCGCCAGCGAATCTTTGTTGAAATGAAGCGTTAATTCGTTATTCGTAGATATTTCAACTAAGCTATTTTCTTCTGCTTCATTTATTCTCAGTAATTTGTCTAACTTAACATTAAATGGTTCCTGAATTATACGCTTATTTTTATCATGAACTAGAAAATATCTTCCAAAATTATTCTGGAACTTCTAAACGAAGAATGGTTAATTATTTTATTACTTTTTGCTTATAAATATTCAATAATATTTTTAAGTAATTTTTTTAAATTCTATATTTCGTATTTAGCAAACATTTTTATATTAAGATAAATGTTTCTATTCTTATAAAAAACTTGAATAAATTTGTAACTAAACTTATTTAGCGATTTGATAGAAATTTTCCAGATTTTGATAATTTGATATTTTGTTTATTCTATAAATTACAAATAATGTTCTCTTCAAGTATAATTTTAGTTTGTTTTTGAATAAAATAAAATAAACAAAATATATACTAATCATTGTATTTAAAAGGCTTGATTAGATAGAATATGTTCTCTGTTATGGACATTACCATTTTTCACTTTTTACTGCTTTAAAATGAAAATTATTTTCGATTTCTTGCTCAATTATAAATATAAATGTAACATTTTGTCATCTAAATGTTTTTGAAGATAATTACTTTAATTTCTGATGGTCTTGAACATCCAAGAGAGAGAGAGAGAGAGACATTGCGTGTTAATTAATTCTTTTGGCTTACCAGCCTAAAGAGTTGTACCCTTTTAACAACTTTACACCTCAGAGGCTTCCACGTTGGCACATTTCAATGTAAGAAGATGCAATATTGCATCGACCGTTTATTCCGAGAAATCAATGTATTAAGTAACAGAAATCATATGATTATTAAATATTCTGGCAGAGAAAGATGTAAAAGTTGAGATCTCTGCAATGTAGGAAAGAACGCTTTTGTCCATTGTCTTATGTCTGCGTGTACTAGTACTGCTTATAAATTTTTGCTTTGTTTTTGTGAATAGAATGGAAAACTAAAATTTATCTTCTCCACACATATAAAACGACTGCAACTGGATAAAGATATCTCAGTAACTTGTTTAATTGGATAAAATCGTTACATATATAAGTATATATACTTATACAATTATCGTTCAATATTCTAGTGTGCTTAAGTTAGAAAATGTTAGATAAAGACAAAATAATGAAAACATCTACTAAAAAGAAGCTCAAAAATAGCTCTTATGCTAAATTTGTGATGTGAGTGTCGTTATTTATTATATATATATATGTTACGGCCAAAGCCCGAAGTTGGATAGTTCCCGAATAGGTCGGCCAAATCGCGAAACAGCCAATATCGCCTCAAAATGACCGGTCAAAGTCCGATCTTTCCTTGATTTCGGGGTTTAGCTAGTCAGTTCACGAAATGGCATGAGGCGATCAGCCAAAGTCAGAAGAAAAAGGTCATGGGCAAATTTTGGGTGTTTGTATACTGTAATGCTAATGATAACCATATTATAGTTGCTACAGAGGAGTTTTCCGACGAATACGCTCCTCTTAGGCGCCTAGGAGCGTCCTTCGGAACAAAAGCCAAGGAGGTACGGTGGCCCTAGGTGGGCTGTAGTTTGAAGGGAGAAGTTTTAGGGAGTAAGTATCTCATAGTACCAGAAACCTCTTGGTCTCTTATGAAAATTTCTTCTCCCTTGGAGAAAACAAATAAACAAACAGATAATCACATTATCTACTGAATTAGCTAATTGCAGAAAATTATCAATATCATCACTTGTTACAACAAGATTAACTTTTATGACATTTCGAATTGCACAGCAGTTTGTTATTTTTATATCTGTAGCATTTTTATATATACGCTATTCATTTCCAGTACATCGGACAATGGCTACACCCCCGGCCAATGTGCGATTTGGCCGGCCAATTCGAGAACTGACCGAACTTCGGGCTTTGGCCGTAACATATATACACCCACGCATGGACAAGATAGGAATTGGTATTAAATGTGGTACAGTGATAGATTAGAGGCAAGTTATGTAAGATTATTTTATAATGCGAGATTTGAGAAATTTTTTAAAAAATTCGCAAGTGTTTCTATGGGAATTTCAGTGTTTAAAAGCAGCCAAAATTGTGAGAATTAGAGAGGAACTGAGCATTAAATTAGTCCAATTATCAAAATGAGTGACGAGCTGCTCATAAACGGAAAAAAACTGCGAACAATAAAGGTGGACTGTCTGCTAAAAATTAGCTAGCACAATTGCACGAATAATTTGTCGAAACCGTAAATTTACAACTGAACAAAGGAAGATTTTTTGGTCCAGAAGATTCGATTTCAAATTAACTGGTGTATGAAGAACTAAGAGAAAATTTTTGTTTTCATATTGTAAGACGTGAGGTCAGCTTTACTCCTCCCTCCATAAAACGCATTCTGTGATTTACAGACACATCAAACTTGTAACCATCATGATAAAGAGATATAATTCAATCTTGAATCTGTTTTTTTTTTTACATTTTCTCGCACCACATGTAGTAATTGCTTGGTGACGTTCCTGAAAATCCTTCTAACCGGAAAATTTGACTCCAACTTAAAGTGTTAAGGTGGTGTTGAGGTGAGTCTTCGATGATACGAAGCGCTATTTTTGATATTCTTTATGGTAAATATTTATTCAGAAAGATTGGCAATGGCTCGCTGTAATTTGAACGTAGTCTATCTTCTCTTTAATTCAATGGTGTAGACAAACTTCCCTGATTGTGGTCTCTTATTTCAGGCGGATAAAGCTCCCGTTTATACTGTAATAAGTCACAAGAAGGTTTACAGTGAACATGATAAAGAGAAATAAATGACTAGGAGCCTTTAGTCACCCTAACTTAATGTTATTGAACTTTTATATTGAAGATAAATGAGAGGAAAATTTCTTACACCTTCATCACGAGCAAAGGTTTGAATGATACAAAACGAGAGGAAGGAGATAAAAATGTTATTATCATATATGATAGATTTATATACATTTTTATTCCATGTTTTGTTTTTGATGGTCTGAATATTCGAGGTGAACAAACTCTAAACTAATAAAAATATTAATTCATATCCGTATTTCTAACGCTATACTTGAAGTATATACAGATTAAAAACCATTACGGGAATAAAAGGTACAATACTTTCTTAGGCAATCAAAACTCCATAAACTTCCAAATCAAATCGAAGACAAAAAGTCATAATTTTATTTAATGATTCTAAAGTTTTGGAACCAAAAACCATATAAAACTATATAACCTAGTTGACAAAAAGAAAAGTGAAAATTTTATTGCCTAATGCAGGGGTCGATAAACCGTGCCTAGGGTACCGCATGATGTTGTTTAGTCTTCTGATTCTATGAAATATTAAAAAAAGTAATTATATCTACTATAAAATTGTTTTCCTTTTTCCTTTATAAGCTTTTAGTGATAAAATCAAATGCATTTGAATACTCATTTAAATATTTGATTGGCTTAAGCCTGTTGTATCGGTATTATAAATTATTTTTCCTTAACAACGCTTACTGAGAATCAGTGAAAATACTGCAATTATTGTAAAAAACCAATTTATTGTTAATTTTGCAGCAATGGGAATATATAACATAAAGTGGTTTTCAACTACGTTTACTTAGTTACCTACATGAGTTCGAGAACACTCATGATTTTGGACAAAAAATACACTTAAACCCTCAACAGAAGTGATAAATACATATTCCGAATTTTAGAACAAGCTTTAAGTTCAATTAAAAAAAAGTTGAAATGGCTATTGTATACAAGAACTCAAAACTCTAGAATACAGCAAAGTATTTCTTTCACGAAGCTTGAAATTTAAATTCGTAACATTAAAAAAATTTCGCATTGCTTGTTCTTGCACTTAGACAAAGTAAAAAAAAATATCTTCCGCAGTTCTAAAATTTTACTTTGGATAAAACTGTTTTCAAATGTAAAGAAGAATACTAATTGGAGCATAAGTCATGATCGCGACCACTACTACAGTCCCCCTCTTCCAGCGTAAGAGTATGGTTATAAATAATTTAGGGTCTTTGATAGTTAGGATCTCATTTGGCTCATCTGTTGCAAAAGTTTGCCAACCCTAACCTAACGAAGATCTAATTCTAATATAAATCTTGAAAACGAATGGCATTTTTGGATGACGGGGGAGATGATTAAAAATGATGAAGTACTTGCCTTAAGCTTTCTCTATTTTGTAGTTCAATTCGCATATATTTTCTAATTTTTATATACACATTACAAGGATTCAAATTTGCGTGGCAACCCATGATCGAAAACGTCTTCATTCGGAGCTAGGTGGCTTTGTTTACAAGAGAACTTAAACCCTTGAGTGCCACGGACTAGTATACACATCCTGCTGATATGGTGCCTTTATTGCCACGGACGTGCATACTCGTCCTTCAAACGGAGGACTTTTTGTATTGTTCTGCTTTGTTTAAAACTAGTCCCACGGTTTAGAGTACAATAACATGACATTGACAGTGCTTCTAAAGAATTTACTTATTTCGGAGAAGAGGTGGGAAAGAATTTGAACGGGTATATTCCAGGAACTATGAAATTCATAGATAAGCCGTTTTTCTTGTTTTTTTTCGTTTGAGTGTGCTCTTTTCTATTCTTCATTTGCAGTCATTTTCACTTGCCATGTGAGAAAGGAGCTTTTTAGTTTTTTGTACGAATGCACTGAATCTGATACTGGTTTGTATTCAACCATGTTTCAGGACATATCACAGAACAGATAAGTTATAATTTATTTTTTTTATTACGTTGTAACTCTTGAGATTAAATTTTTTATTTTCATTTTACTATTTTATATTTCTTTTTTTTAAAGCGAAGGTAAACAATTTTTAGGTGGAAAAACACTTTTTTTCTTTTTCGTAATTAACTGCATAACAATGCCTGCTTGCGGGAAAAACGATGGCACTGGGGTGGGGGTGAATTTTGTAACTTTTCCTCGGCAGTTAAGGGGTTAAGGAACTATGAGGTGTTGTTCTCAAGAGCACATCTCTTTGTGGGTACCTTTGCATTATCGGATTCATTTGAGATGTCATCACCCGCGGAACAGTATGGAACACTTTGCGAAAACCGATCTGGCAGATATACACCTGAATTTCGGATTGGCAGAAGGAAATGCACGATCAGCAGGAATATTGTACTGTAAAAGGTACCCACAGAGAGATGCCCCGGCACACTAGATGTTTGCTAATTTGCATAACAATTAGGGGGAATATGGTTCATTACGAGGTAATAGGCATAATGTGGGCGGAAACGTCTTCCAACGGGCACCGGTATCCAACACATTTTGTTCCCTGCGTGGAATAAAATGTGTTGGATACCGTTCTAAGGAGTCCGAATACCATGTTGGGACTGTTCAAGTCCCTCTAGGATCTTCCCCTTACTATTCCTGTTTCCTCGTAATGATCCATACTCACACAAATTGTGGTGCAAATTAGCAAATTTCCGGTGGTTCGGTGCATCTCTTTGTGGTTAGTTTTGCGATAAAATTTTTCTGCTGCTCGAGCATTTCCTTCTGTTAACCTGTACATATCAAGTGCACGTCTGCCTGCTCGGTGTTTGTAAAACGTTCCATACTCCTATGCAGTTGATGACAGCTTAAATTACTGCGGTAATGCAGGTCTGTTTCCATAAAAACTGAAGGCCACCTAGAGCCGAACGAAGACGCTTTCGAACATAGGTTGCAATACAAATCTGAATCCTTGGGACGTGCCCTACCTCCCCTTAAAGTTTGTCCCAATAATCCTGGGACACCATGTATACAACAAACACACACGCGTGTACTCTCTTTCACTTTGTTCCATATATCTTGTATTCCAATTTTTATAAAATAATTGCTGTAGCTATTTTGTTATGATAACATTACTTGCTACATAATGTAAAATACCTTTTTTTTATTATTTACAACTTAACCACACAACCTAAGCCAATACCAAAAAAAAAAAGCCAGCAGAATTTTGAACAGTTTTGGAAGCACTAAGTACATACTCAGATTCGACCACTTAATCTGAGTAACGTGGCCTTCACCTTTTTAAAATAATTACTAAGCTATGTGTGTATACGGCATTTATCCCTTTCAGGCTGTGTGCGAAAGTCCCGAGTGTTCCAGGAATCATGATATCTTTTTTTTCCCCTTCAAGACATTTACTGAGCTAAAGCCAGATTATAGGCGGTCTTAATTCGTAGCTTATGTCAGTGACACTCAACAATTATAAACACGATAGTTTCGTCAAGGCCAGGATTAAAAGAAACATCAAATTTTCTGGAATCGTTGGCTTAAAGTATCATTATATAAGCTGTTACAGTTGCAACATAGTATCTTTTCCCTAAATGATTTATTTTAGTTGACTTCAGATCAAAATACTTATAATAAAGTATGCTAGTAGTACACTTTTGGATTTATTTTTATAATATTTTCCAATAAAATCCAGCCACTAAAATAAATTATATTGTGTGCTTGGTTTTCTGCGATTGCTTTCAAATGCGATTCTTTTTTTCGTACTTTTATAACAAAATCAAGTTATATTTTTTAATATTAAAAATAACGCTAAAATCTCTAGTTATTGTTATAGCGTCATTAAATTCTGTATGAATGTATTTCAATATGTGTATTTCTTGTTTAAATTCCCACTATTAGCTCACAGTCTCCCTATATAAATTTATTTATATATCTTGTTCAAATTTTCACTCGTTAATAAAATACTTTGATTCATTCACTCAAGTTTAAATACAATTTTTAAAACTTGTAGTTGATGACACTTGATGTCTGCACAGTTTTCAAATTTTAATTCATTAATTAAAAGTAATATAATTACTTGGATATTTCAGAATATATTACTTATCTAGATGGCAGCACCATTGGATAAAACAGCTTTTGTTAAATTTGTGCGATGACGAATTAACTTAACCTGAATAAAATCAGATGCTAATCAGATGTCAGCATTCCTTTTATACTGGCTTTAAGATAAATTCTTACCTATTATATTCAACTTGTATTAAAAAAATGTTATTGCAAATTTAATGTGGTTAAAATGTTTTTAATGCCAATTTAAAAGGTGTTTTGTCTACACAGTTTTTTTTGTATATATATATATATAGTTGGTCCACCTTTGGCACGCAACACAGCTTTAACCCACCTTGACATGGATGCCACAAGTCCTCGGTAGAGGGCCGGAGACAGATTGTATCAGATGTTTAAGCAACGTTATATTGAAATATTGCGAATTGGTGCTCTTTGAACTTTGAGCTGTGGTCCCATGACATCCCAAATGTGCTCTATCGGTTTGAGATCCGGTGAGTTAGGCGGCCAGGACATTAATTGGAATTCAGCATCATGTTCTCGGAAACACTCCAACACAGTTTTAGCCTTGTGACACGGGGTGTTGTCCTACTGGAACATTCCATTCCCAGCTAGAAAAAAAAGATCATGGAAGGGTGCAACTGCTCCTCAATGATGTTTAGATACCCTGTAGAATTCATGGTCTTGTCTACCACAACCACGAGTCCTAGAGACGTCCAAGATAACGTCTGCCAAAGCATAATACCACCACCACCAGCCTGTGCATGACCTACTGTACATTGAGGGAACAACAGTTCGCCTAGAAGACGACGTATCCTGACACGGCCATCGGCGTGATGAATGACAAACCGTGATCCATCTGACCAGGATACTCTCTCCCACTGATCCATGGACCAGTTGCGATGTTCCCGGGCCCAGCACAGGTGCAGTTGGCGATGACGCTTGGTCAGCAAAGGTACACGAGTGGGACGTTTGCTGTGTAGCCCCATTTCGAACAGTGTCCGCTGAACAGTGTGCTCCGACACTATTCTACTTGGCCCTGCATTGTATTGGGCTGTCAGCTGAGCCACTGTCTGGCTCTGGTTTTGCTTCACCATGCGATACAGTTTTTGACGACTTTTTTTTTTATAGCGTGTGGACGTCCAACACCATGTCGTCTACTGCTGGTTTCACCGTCATTCATCCACTTTGCATAAGTACTGACAACTGTAGATCGCGAACAACCCACGAGTCGTGCAATTTCAGAAATACTTGTTCCGAGCCTTTGAGCCATTACAATCTGCCCTCTATCAAAGTCGCTTAGATCCGCAGCCTTTCCCATCACACACAGAAGTAAGTGAAAGAATGATTCTTCAGACTCTCCAGCAGCAGTTAAATACCACTTCCACCTGATCACGTGCCTTCTACGTCATCCACACGAGTTCATTGCAAAATGTAGGGGTGGTCATAATGTTTTGGCTCTTGAGTATATATATATTTGTATATATATATATATATTTGTAATTTAATTATAATAATTTAATTAAAAAATTTTTCTTTGTAGACCTAAGTAATAATTGACTTAATTTTTTTTATTATACTTGTTATGCTGTTTTCAGGGATGTTTAAATTGCTCCACGGGATTTGAAAATTTGAAGTAAGTTTTTAAAACATTTAACTTTTATTCAAATTTTATTTAAATAGTTTAATGTGTAAGTCATTAATATAAATGAGGGAATAAACAAACGGTTTTTTAATTAAGTTACTTTTTGAAGTGAATTATCACATAGTCAATTACAAAGGAATAACTTATACATAGTATCTACTCATTAGTTGGGCAAAAAAAATGCATGTAATATAAAGGGGAAAAAATTAAAACATATGTTATTGTATGATAGAAAAATAGTTCCAGTTTACCCATTATCACAAATGTTCATTGCTGCTGCCTTTCGTTACTCTACAAATATCCCGTATGTAAATCAGTTCTTACCACACATTTGTCAGCATATTTCTATAGATCAAATTAATTGCTTGAGATTGCTGTTTTAGTTCAGGAATGGGCGCAGGGTATGATGGAATGTACACTTGATCCTTTACAAAACCTCATGCATTGAAATCTAGCAGAGAAAGATCTGGTAACTATGGTGGCCATTCGATAATACCTACACAACCAATCCAAACATGATTGGATTGGTCGACTAGGCACGAATTGAGGAGGCCCGAAATCCTGTTGAAAAATGTAACATAGTGGCATTTTCTTCTTTGTTGATTGGCTTAAACTCTGCAGCATGTTCAGGTAAACACCATGCAAAAATAGTATTTCTTTTAGGAGCACTTTTCTTGTATTCTAGAACAAAGTTTTGTCATACTTGCACAGCAGAATGACTTTCATGATAAGGAAGACAGCATTTCACTTTTTCAGCAGCGTCTAACGTCTCCTAATATCGTAATGCCTTACAAAGAATGATTACACTCCCTATTAAGATACAGTTTTATGACACCATACTCCATATATGAATAAACTTAGGATTCATTACAATTAATCTGATTTTAAATGGGCTAATTTCATTTAATATTTCAAAAGTTCTTAACTTGCTAAATTTCCCAACTAATTCTGCAGACATCCTGTATAATATAAAGTTTTTAAAATTTTTATATTCAATCAAAATTTGAACAGAAGGAGCATTTCGAAGGCATACAAAAATCATACAAAAAATAAATGCTTAACGAAAAAAAAAGGAAAAGCTTAATAAAAAGAACCGAGTTTTTCAATACATTATTTTCTTAAAATAAAAATAAGGTTTATGTACCATGTTTTTACAACCATTTTCAGGCATTGTCATTCACTTCTGAGCTATGGTTCAAATTTCAAGTCTCCAGCTCATCGGGAAGTTAGTTTAAAATCAATTACAAAATTCTCCTGAACCGGCATAGAAGCCTCTTCGCGAGCCCGGGATCGAGACTAGAACTCCTTTTTTTACATTTTCATGCATTGTCATCCACTTCTCAGTTATGGTCCGAATTTGAAGTCTCTAGCTCATCGAAAAGTTAGTTTAAAATCAATTACAAAATTTCACCCGGAAAGACATACAAGAAAGCGAGTTTATTAAAAACATGGTAACCTGGGGGCTCCTCTTTGACCCCAGAGCCACGAAATTGTATACGTAGATACAACTTAACCCGTGCAATCGATAGGTGGTCTTTGTTCGCGCAAACTCGTGTAAGATCTGGAGTTACGGGGCTCCTGTCAAAATCGGAGCCCACCTCTTCGGGGCCCGGGTTCGAAACTAAGACTAATTTTTTCACTTTTTCAGGCATTGCCATCCACTTCTGAGCTAAGGTCTAATTTTAAGTCTCTAGCTCATCGGGAAGTTAGTTTAAAATCAATTAAAAAATTCGACCAGAAAGGCATTCAAGAAAGCGAGTTTATTAAAAACATGGTAACCTGGGGGCTCCTCTTTGACCCTAGAGCCACGAAATTGTATACGTAGATACAACTTAACCCGTGCAATCGATAGGTGGTCTTTGTTCGTACAAACTCGTGTAAGATCTGGAGTTGCGGAGCGGCTCCTGTCAAAATCGGAGCCCACCTCTTCGGAGGCCCGGGTTCGAAACTAAAACTTATTTTTTCACTTTTTCAGGCATTGCCATCCACTTCTGAGCTATGGTCTAATTTTAAGTCTCTAGCTCATCGGGAAGTTAATTTAAAACCAATTACAAAATTCCACCCGGACAGACAAGAAAGCGAGTTAATAAAAATATGGTAAAAGAGACAAGATGATGAAAGTGGGCTAAATTCGTTTGATGATATCATAGTCACATAATAACAACACTCATGTATCTCAATCCAATAGGTTCATTCCCTTTGTTGTTCGGCCGCGGTGGCCGAATGGTCTAGGCATCGGATCATGGCTAGCATGTCATGAGTTCGATCATAGTACCACTAAAGATCCGCCGTGTAGGGGAGCGATGCACGTTAAATCTGTCGAGAGCTCAAACGTCCTCCCGTAGTGTGGTGTGGTAGTTAGGAGAGGGGGTGCCAGCTCAGGCGTCGTCCGCGTCACTTGACAATGGTTCAAAATTACGCGGACCGTCACCAAAAGCCCTCGTGTTGCTAATTAGTGCGACGTTAATACTCTCTCACTCACCCTTTGTTGTTGCCAACACTTTTGCTTTTTCCAGAAACTTTCTTTTAAAATTCGAGTAACAGTAATAACGCAAATAGGCGTAGAAAAGGCATGGGATTTCAAATTACATGTATAATACAAGATTTTGTTTTAAAAAAATGATAAACTTTTTGAGAATCTTAATATTTGAAAATATTTACAGACTTCTGAAATTTGCGATTTCATCTAAACTTTGCATATAGAACAAGTACCAGGTGATTGCATTTATCACAGCGTTTCTCAAACTGTGGGGCGTGGAGTGGGAAAACCCTACGTGGAGGGAAGGCACAAGGATATAAAAAAATCAAAAGCATTTAAAAAAATATCAAATTACTGAAGAGAATCTAAGCAAAATATATTCCGACACACTTACATTGATATACACTCATGTCCATAAATTAAGGATAATTCAGAATCACACAGAAATTGAACTCTAAAATAAAAAAAATTCACCTGTAGAAATATTACACACATCTTGAAGAAGAATATGCAAATTACAGGAAACCACCAGATGGCGTGGATAGTACGTCACAATGACGAGGGGAATATAAGGAATGGCGGCAAAGTAGTAAAATTGTTCACAAGTGCTTTAAAAGACTTTCAGTGCAATAACCGCACAGTTATGGTACAAAGGAAGCATTTGGATGATTTTTTACGTGGTAGAATTATCGGACGACTGGAATGTGGACGTATCCAGCTGGAAGTATCCGAGGAACTTGGAATCTCCTAGAGTGTCATCTCCAGGCTTTAGCAACGATTCCAAGATGATGGTAATGTGAGTAGATGTTACAGCACAGGTCGTCCACGAATTACAACGCCAAATGAGGACCGGTATTTGGCAGTTACTGCCAAAAGAAACAGACGAAGCACAGCATCAGACCTATCTCGTCAGCTCTCTTCAGCTACCGGTACGACAGTTTCAAAGCAGACCGCGTACAGACGCTTAGGGGACATTGGTCTATATGCTCGTAGGCCTGTCAGATGTGTTCCCCTTACCGCAACTCACTGTCGCCTGCGATTAACCTGGAGTAGAGAGCATGCATTGTGGACACCGCAGCCAGTGGCGGCGTTAGGCGTCGGCGACCGCGATGGCCTCGCGCTTGAGGGGACCTCGTATAGTTTTTTATTATTTAAAATTATTTAAATTAAATTAAAATTTTAATTGTAAAAAATTCTATTTGTGTAATTGTTGTCATCATTTGATTAGCAAATAATCTCGTTTACTCATACATTAGTTTAACTATAATTCGGCTTTTATGTAATTTAACGTTTTCTTGACTGGGAAAAAAGGAGGCCTCGCGAACCCTAATTTCGCCGACGTCCATGCGTGGTCTAGCGTTGCCACTGACCGCAACAGTGGTCTTGTGTGATGTTTTCCGATGAGTCCAGGCTTAGTTTGCAGTCTGATTCTCGCTGGACTTTCATATGGAGAGCACCAGGTACCCGTTACCACCAAGAGAACACCATTAAACGACACCGTTACGGTGGTGCAGGATGGCTCATTTGGGGAGGAATTATTCTTGGTTACAGAACTGACCTGCATGTTCAGAGTGTAACGATGACAGGCCACATCTATCGGGATGCCATTCTGGAACAACATGTACGTTTGTTTCGGGGCGCCATGGGTGCTGAATTTCTGTTTATGGATGACAACGCCCGTCCTCACCGTGCAAACATTGTAGACGAATACCTTCAATCGGAGGATATCACCCGTATGGATTGGCTAGCATACTCACCGGACTTGAATCCAATAGAGCATGCGTGGGATATGCTTGGCCGACGAATTGCAGCCGGTCAACCCCCTCCCACCTGTCTACCGGAACTTCGGAGGGCATTACTTGATGAGTGGTGTAATATTCCCCAAGATCAGATTGATAAATTGATACTCAGCATGCGTAGGCGTTTTGAGGCCTGTATCGCATCGTCCGGGAGACATACTTCGTATTAACCGTCATACAAACCATGATATTCTGTTTTTTGTAAATAGGTTCTTTTTCGAAATTTGCTCCAGGGAGTAAAAATCGCAATTTTTATTAATTATGTCAAACATATAACATCTATTTTGCTTTTTAGCTTTTGTTTAATAAATAGACTTTAGAAATAAGTCAAATTTGTTTTGCTTCTGTCTCTTTCTTTGCCTGAACTTCATTATCCTTAATTTATGGACATGAGTGTAATATACTTATTCATGTCTCTAAACTGCACATTGTATATTTGATTATTAATTTATCAATACTAAGTTAAGAACAAATTTAATAACTTTTAATGTCTGCCATGAGCTTGTCACATACAAAATTTAACACCATCTTGCTAATTTGTACGGCTTATAATTATAGTCGTAGTGTAACTTTACGTCATAGTACATTATTATTACATTCAATACATTGCTATTGTATGGGGGGGCGATGAAAACTATGTTTGAAAGTTGGGTTGCAAACATTGAAAGATTGAGAAACACTGATTTATCTTGTCTCCTTCATGTATTAACTAATTGATTATTTTTTCGAGCAATGTTGTTTTAAATGATAGATTCCTATCAGAATAAGTCTGTCAAGCTAAGTAAATTTTTTTTCGTAATTTTATTGATTTATATGCATGACAGGACACAGAGATAGATCTTTAAAAATGGAAGAAACCCAAAGAGTCTATGGACTAAAATGGACACTTATTATGATTTCTAAAGCTGTCGCTGAATTAGGACCAGCGAAATTAGAGTTCAGCAATGCTTTATGGATCCCCCTTCATCGTACATCAGAAATTTTCGACATTGCATAGCCATATTGAAAAGTTAGGCCTAAATCTATCACACATGTATTTTGCACCAGACAGTAAAATAAAATTAAAATATGAAAAGCAAGGTTTTCCTCAAAGAGAGGAATTTTAAAAAAAGGAATTTTGTTTAAGGAAGAACTAAGCAAAAACTTACACCTAAAAAGGCTAACCAAATGAGAAATAAAGACAATGCATCTTAGTCAAAAATCGCGTGCAAAATGAAGTATATATATATATATTGGGTGGTTCATAAAGAAGTATAAAATTATCGGATGCTGTAAAAAAGTGACATCCAAAGACGCGCACCATTTCCATCTCACCGAACCAAAGGTAGATGTTCCCTTAAAGTTGGTGTCTCACCTCTAACGGAAGTGACGCAGGCAATAGCCGCAGTGCAATACGTGGGAGGTTCTCCAAAGATAAATGTGTTCTTTTCAGTGTTCAGAAATAAAGTGTCAGTTTTCAGTCTTTTCTTTTTGTTCGAGCAAACTGTCATAAGAGTCACTCTTTTGAAAAAGATAACTCTTTGGTTGATGCAACAGTTGACAATTTCATTTTCCAGTTGGATGGTGTACCACCATACTGGTCAGCTTATGTGCAAGGCAATCTCGATGAACATTTCCCTCACCTACAGATTGGATGAGACGCAAACTACAACATACCACTTACCCATTGGGCACTTAGAAGTCCAGACTGAACGCCATGTCATATGTTCTTGTGGGTGTACGTAAGGGACAAAGTATTCATGCTTCCTCTTTCTGTTGATTTGGGGAGCTGGAGCAACGTGTAAAGCTGCTATCGATGAGCTTGATACCTTAACATACGTTTGGGCAGAAAGTAATTGCCAGCTTTAAGTGTCTCATGTCACTAAGAGTTCACACATAGAACCTTTGTAACAGTCTCAAACAAAACTTAAAGTAATCCCTTACAATTTTGTTGCATGTAACATATAATATCTGACATGTTCCTGATTTATAGAGGATTGAAACTACATACTTCTTTATGGATCACCCTGCATATATACAGGGATATATATATATGAGATAAAAAGAATCCGACTACGCATACAATTTTAGAAATTTTCAGGAAAAAATGTGGACTCTTATTTTTAGGTTTGCACAGTATTTTAATTCAACTAGCATTAAAACACTGAGCAAACCTGTTAAAAATAAGAGTCCACATTTTTTTCCTGAAAATTTCTGAAATTGTATGCGTAGACGGATTTTTTTATATTTAAAATTATTGAAGATACAGAAAAAATTTCGAAAAATTTGTCATTTTCAGAACATTTTACCTCAAGTGGATATCAAACACATCAGTGAAATATTTTAAATATCATGAGTAACAAAAAAAGGTAGTTTTTTCAACTAAAAGCAGACAAGGCAATTTTTTTATGAAATTGCCTCAAATTCAAATAAGGGGCCACTAAAAGGCCTTCAACGGACCATTTGTGACCCGCCGGCTATGGCTTGAAGATCCCCTAAAGTAGACCAAAGGCAGGTCATTAGGTTGACTTGCTCTCGAACTAAAGCGTCTTTATTTTCTGTCTTTGCGTCTTTCCCACGCGAAACTAAGTAACCGTTGGAAAGTCATTAATTTTTTTACAGGAATTCGGTACTTTGGTGGAGACCACTGCAAAGTCATGTATGTGTAGGATTCTTAGATATGAAGTGAATGCATCAATTTTCTTCAGCTTTTAACAGAAAGCAAAATTATTCTTTATATTGTCACGAAGATAAAGTGCGTTGCGTAATAATGCAATGGATATTTTATATATTTTGTATAATTTTATTAACAAATGTGATATATATTTTGTTAAGGTTAAAATTTTTATGAAAACTTACATAAATTTTGTCAATTTCATTTTTACTTTTTAATACATCATAGTTAGTTTTATAGCTTTTTTAATTATGCATTGAAACAGAGTTATTTCACTTGGAGATTCATGGACACATTTTTGGTATCAAGAGAGGTCATGGAAACATCAAGTTTGGGAACAATTGTTCTGATAAATGCCCATTTTTAGCTAAAAGTAGTTAGCAAAAATACTTATTAAAATTTAATTTCAAGTGTTATTTCTAACTTTTTTGATGCCATATCAAAACTAATATACTTAAAATAACACAGCTTTAATCTTGAAAATAGAGCTTTTTAAACCAATCACATAATATTCGTTAACTCAACGACTTGCACCACTATTTTCGAGAACCCTTCTCAACCCCTTCTACCATAGAAGAGGAGGCGTCTGCGCTTAAAAGGAAGAATATGGAATCTAAAGTGAGGTCAAACGGGGATCAAGGCGCTGAGATCCGCACATGAATATGGATGCAGACCCAGTCATTAGATCCCGACTGACGCTAAAAGAGCTGAATTAAAGTACGGAATATGCAGATTCGACCATTTACACCCCTTCTTTCAAAGAATACACCGAACCGTGTCAGCTCTCTGAAGACTCAATGTCTGCACTTCCGTGAGAATTTTTTTCCTCTCTTCCCCTCTCCCAAACAGAAGAATCGAAATAAGAAATCTTGAATTATAATATTCCAGTGATAGTTAGTTCGTGAATTGATTTTTTTTCTACGCAATTATCATTAGCACGTATTCTAGAAATGAATATTAAATGGAAACTGAAGACTAGATAAAGGTTGAAGGAGAACATTAAGAGTGAAGAGATATTATGAAGAGTTGTGATGGAAAATTTTTGTCTGAGGTATGGAAAGTATTGTTTAATAAGGTTGAGGGGGAATATTTTTTATTGAGAGTTCACCGGCACTTAATTTCTGAATATACAGGTGCTGAAATATTTTACTTCATCAGTTTTACAATTAATAACAGTTCGGATACTACACTTAAAATTTTGCCTAATTTATACAGGGTGCGGCAAAAAAACTCGGACAAATTTTTTGTCTCCTAGAATAATTAACGAATTTCCTTTTAATTGGTGTTTTCATGTTTCTTTATCCACCACTTTAATAATAACATATTTTTAAATACATTTCTTAGTTTGTACTTTGATTTATGTGTTTTTGATAATGTCGAGCAAAAGGTCTGCTATTTTAGAGTTGTTTCAGCAAGGGAAACGAAAGTGTGAAGTCGTTCATTTGCTTATTTTACCTCGGCAAACAGTGTTTGATGCAATTTGCCATTTCAATGAACTCGGCAATAATGGTCGAAGTCCAGGAAGTGGGCGAAAACGCACTATAAGCTCTTCAATGAATCGTAAGACCATCGAAAAGCGAATCCACAGAAATCCCAGGGTTTCCATGAGACAGATTGCTCGTGACATAGGAATAAGTGACAGTTCGGTGAGGCGAATAGCAAAAACGGAGCTTGGACTGAAACCTTACAAGTTGCGAAAAGTTCAGCTTCTTACTGGAAAAAAAACTCTTACGGCTCCGAAAATGCCGAAAACTTTTGAGAGGGGCCGCAAGTCAGCGCTAGGAGAGATTACTTTTCATTGATGAGAAGCTCTTTACGGTTCAGCAAGTTCATAATTCCCAAAACGAAAGAATCTGGTCCGTGGACGCTCCAAGCACCTCGGCAATTGTTAAACATCGCCAATATCTAAAGTCAGTCATGGTCCTAGGCGGAATTTGCGCAAGTGGCAAAACACCTTTGATTTTTGTGGAAGAGAGCATTAAAATCAATCAAAAAGTGTACCGGGGGGACATTCTTGAAACTGTTGTACCTCCGTGGGCCTAAAGACATTTCCGAAATGCAAATTGGACGTTTCAACAAGACTCTGCACCAGCTCACAAGGCCAAAAAGACAAAGGAGTGGTGTAAAGTGAATTTTCCACACATATCATCTGAAGAATGGCCGCTTTACTCGCAGGATATCAATCCCATGGATTACAGTGCATGATTCATTATAAAGTCCAAGGCCTGCACTAAACTGCACAAAACTTTGAGCTCTCTAAAGCAATCGCTTCTACTGGAACGGGACAGATTAAAGGGGTAAAAGATTTGAGGACCATTCCTGAAAATTTCTGCAAGCGTTTGCGCCTCTACATTGCTGCACTTAGAAACGAAATAAATTTATTTATTAGTACGAGTGCACTCTTATTGTTATTTGTTATATTTTGTTAATTTATTAATTTTTATAAAGTTATATAAAAAATTGCTTGTCCGGTTTTTTTTGCCACACCCTGTATTTACTTATTGTATAATATCACACATGTACTGTGCGTAGCTCTATGTCTTAAAATTTAATTTTGTTCAAAATTCAACATATTTATAACACAGCATTCCTTTCCATCTGAAATTCATCCCTGAAGTCATCCTTCAATACACTACTCAGAAGTGAAATTGCAACACCGAATAATAATGCTCGTAGCGTCATACAAATTTCAGAAGCGATAGTGATGAGCTGGATATGCAAATTACGCACGCATCTGATCACGTGGTTCTTTCAACGTACCACGACCAACCTTCCCTTTTCTGTAACAGTATCTGAAGTTTTACGTAGCATTTGCGACTTCCGAAGAAACGTAGAAAATACCTCTGAGACGTCAGTGAGCTCATTACCATAAGTTAACGACAAGAAAACGTGACCGAATAATTGAATTGAATGAACTTGGTCTATCCCTGCGCACAGTGGCAACTCGTGTTGGACACAACATGAGTATTATCTTACGTTGTATCACATGAAGGGTTCAGGAAGGTTTGCTTGCACGCCGAAGAATGCCGAAGTGGTGCGCACAGACCAGAGTATTCACCAATTGACATTTCGAGATCCTTTCTCCACGACGCGTGATATCCGAGGTTGATTGCCTCAAGGAATAGGTGGTTCTATCTCCATCCAAATCATACACAACAAACTTCATGAAGTATATCTACGTGAACGGGTGCCATCAACAGGGATATCATTGGCCACTCAACACAGAGCTAAACACCTGGCGTGATGTCTTCGTTTTCATACCTGGACCATAGAATGGCAGCGGATATTGTTCAAGGATGAATCTTGTTTCTGTTTGTTGAGGAATTGCGGCCTTCGACGGGTATGGTAAAGACCCTGAGAATACTACGAGCCAACCCATTTCGCCGAGTGTCAAACCGGTCGTACACCAGGCATCATGGTTTAGGGTGGTATAATGTTTGATCACAGGACGCCTCTAATACACATTGACAGCCAACTGACAGCGGACCGCTACGTAACACAAGTACTGAAGCCTGTTGTTCTGTCCTTGTTACAGGGTTCACCCAACACGGTATTTCAGCAAGACAATTCCATATCTCTTATCGCATGGCGAACCCTTAACAGGCTGACGGGATTTGACATTCGTCCGTGGCCTGCAAACTCTCCAGATCTCAATCCCATTGAACAATTATACGATTGCATTCGACGTGACATGAGCCAAGGACCATTAGTGCAAACCGTAGATGATCTGCGCTCAACAGTGGATGTGGTTTGATAACCGTTATCTCAGACAGCCATCAATGGACTACTAGATAGAATGCTTTGCAGGATTGAGGCCTATACATCTGATGGAAGTGGGCACATTAGATACCGAATAAATTGTTTTATAATGATTTTATTTGTCTGCTTTTTTAATCATTTGCATACCCACTTCACCACTATCAATCCTAAACTTTGTATCACGATACGTGCATTATTTCTGGGTGTTACTTTTTCACTTTTGAGGAGTATATAGTGGAGAAAATCGACTCAATCACTCACTCATCACAAGGTTTTCGAAACTATTACACCAACAGACTTGAGATTTTGAAGACTTGTTGCTTTTATTGAATAGTGATCCGCCCAAAAAGGATTTTGCGAAAATCTACCCCAAGTAGGGTTTCGGGAGCGTTATAAGAAAAAAACATTCCTTTTGTGAGCTATTAGAACTACTTGAAATTTTACACAAATGTTTCTTCTGAAGTAGAATAAAATAAAAATGGATTCCTAAGAGGTGTTACGGGGGCGTTATATATAAAATAATTTGGGTTCAGAGCTATTAGATGGACAAAAATTTAAATTTCGGGAAAAAGAAATTTTTATTCAGTAAAGATCCGCTATGAAGGAGTTTCGTGAAAATCAACTTTAAGGGGAATGCAAAGAGTATAGGAAATTTATAAATAAAAAGCTTCCGCTTTTGAACTATGAAACTTAAAATTTGGCAAGCCTGTTCCTTTTGTTGGGTACACATTAAAAATCTGCTTTTCAAAATCGACTTCAAAAGGGGAGGGGTGTAAAAGATAAATATTCTGCCGTCTTTCAAACTCAAGTCCTTTTTTTAATGCAAAAGACTACAAGAATATTTTCCAACACAGTCGAAAGTTTAATGCTAAAACTTGATATCAATTACTTAAAAATAATTTTCAGTCATATAACGTCATATAACATCTTGAAATACCCAGCCAAGTGGGTCGGTATAGACTAGGTTAATTTATGATAATTATAATGCGTTGATAACTTTTGTGTGTTCATACTTGATTCCTGTTTTATATATTTGAAGAAAAAAACCCCATTGAATAACAAGTTGCATTGAATAATACATTGTAAAATAGCCCAGGCTATTATTAAAATGGTTAATTGCATAAACCTGTATTTAAAAACTGACAACATGTTTATTCTTCCAAAAGTAATTTATATACCTGATAAAGTCAGTAGCTGAGAAGTCATGGTCAAAAGCTAGTAGATAGCCATGTTCATGTCGACTCGCGTGTTCTGATTCCATTAAGACCCATCTTAAAGAGGGGGTAATAATCGTTAAATATGTCGTATATCGAAGTCCTCACTTGTTGAAATTAGAGTACCAAATCAGTTAATATACGATCTAAGTATTTAAAATGATGTAATTTTCATGTAAGCATCATTGTGACAAGCTTTTTATTCTGAGATTGACCCAAACGTCTGATGACCTGATAACTCAAAAGTCAATATAATTTTTTAAAAATTAATAATACATGATCGAATAAAGATAGAATGTTCTCGTTAAAACCAAATGGATGGAAAGGAAGCCGAGTTTGTATGACGAAATAAAAAAATGAAAGAACCTTGCTTAAGTAGTTCTCTATTTGAGTAACAGATGGCGCGTAAGTGAAAAGTCACTGACATGTTATAAGAAAACTTATTGTCCGTCATTCAGAAGCATAGATGTCAGACGAGACACAGCATTGAGAACCATTTCTTGAAGTATGACAGGCACATGTTAATAGACGGCATATTTTTTAGTGTTGATGATAATATGAATCAGTCTTGGAACACTTTTAACATCAAGAATCCCTTACACTAAGAGTCACACGGTGCCCGATCGGGAGAGTGTGTAGAAAGGATTAATGAACGATGCGGTCGTCAAATGTTAAGCGAAGAAAGCGTTGAAGAGACACAGTGGCGAGTAGTGGTTCTTCTTCAATGTCTGCGGTGACCATGCCCAAAATGTCCTTATAATACTGTTCGAATTTTTTAGAGGGTTTCTTTCCAACTGGAAACCGCATTTATATGCGTTTAGCTACGGCAGTTAAAATCTGATGCAGCTCGTCTTTTTTTACTGTCTAGTGCAGGGTACCTTTTTTCCCGGTGGGCCACACAAATATGACAGGTATTTCTCGCGGGCCTCGAGATGGGGTGAAACACTATAAGATCAAAGCAGTACTGAACAAAACAAAATTTGTCAAAATATCAAAACTCTCACTTTCGGTTTTTATTTTAATACTTTACTAGCCCTTCTATCAAACACACATAAAAATATTTACTTTTATGCTTTTTTACTGAATTATGGGATAGTTTAGTCTTTCTTTCATCCATGAACAAACCTTTTGTTTACATTCATCTCTTTATCTCTTCTTTGTGACAGGCAGCCCCACATTTGTCTGTACCGATTTGCCAGTGGGCATTTAAAAAGTCTTAATTTTTTTGGAGGCAATAAAAGGTTTCTAATTTGCCCTGAATTCCAGCTAGAACAGGCCTCACCTCAGCGCATCTTGGACTGCCTTGAACTGCACGGGGAAGATATCCATGATAGTTCACTTCTAGTATCGGACTTCATTAAAGTCAAAGGTTTCACTGATTTGGTCTGACTAGACGGGAAATTAGTATAACAATACAATAATTAGATAGAATTTCTTGCTAAATCTTTAGTACATTGTTCTTAAATAATTGAATTTTTTAGTGCTATGGGCTATAACCGAGCACTTCAGAAAAAGCCACCAGGCTGCAAGAAGAGTTCCACTGGTCTAGTACTTTGTATAATTCGATATAAGAAGCGAGCACTGCTCTCTATGAGAAAAACAGCTATTTTGGTCATATGTATATACATAACTTCGTTTTGATTATTATTGTATTGCAGTTTTTATTTTTAGTTTTTAGACTTTCTTTTTAAAAAATAATTTAAATTTACAATTGCTATTATTTTAAGTTTTCTATTGTGCTCAATTACTTTCATTGTTGATTACATTTAATACCAGATTTGTAATCACTTATTTCCGAATGCAGTACTCTGTTTTCTCTTTTGTGTTAGTTCTATCTAGTAGAATAAATCGATTACATTTCGGTACTTTTGTAAAAAGGATGATTTTTAGAATTAAATCTATTTAATTTTAGTACTTCATGTCTTAAAAATATCTTAGGCTTTTTCTGACTTTTTTTCTTCTAAATTTTGTTTTAAGGCAGTAATATATGCAAATGAAGGAGAAGGTTGACGTTTTAAAACTTTATTTAATACTGCAAGTTTAATCTTAAGCCTAAGAGTGATTGCATTGTTTTGTGTTTTACTTCTCGTGTTTTTCCTTTAAATCATAAGTTTTAAAGCTCACTTTGATTTATAATGGATTATAAAGCCGGTGTGTCCTGGAGTAGAATGCCTTAATTAACTCTGAAATTTCATAACAATATATCAGTTTCTATTTAACTTGATTAATATTTTTTAATTTGTTAATTCATTCGATCACATTTTATTCAAACATTTAAATATTTTTTTTTTAAAATTTGTATCTTTAAATATATATTTCGGTTCAGGAAATCTAATACTTAAATTTTTTTTTGAAATTTATGACTTAATTTTTTACCAGCAGATCTTATCCCTATTAACAGATTTACCTATTATCAAATTATTTCACAGATATCTGGAATCCAACAGCAGTCTTCGAAATCGAATATTGAATTAATCATAACTTTAAGCAGGAGTACACAAATGTATTGAATTTTAATATTGATCATATATATCACAACTCTGATTTTAGCACGTGAGTTTGTGGGTAAAATCAATAATTAAGTAAACTTACATTTCGAATTTCATTCATAATTTAAGGAAATTAAAAACTACATAGATAAAATGATTTTGTGTGTGTGCTTGTGTGACCACACGATAAAACTGAAAACTTCTGATTTATTCTGGGCAAGAAAATCCAATTGTTTGCATGTACTACGTTTTCCTATACGATAATTTCCCAGGCGGATATTAAGTAATTCTCTTTTTTGTGCTTCTTCATTTGTAGATTTGTTTATTTCATATATTTTCTGTAAAGGGTAGTGTTTAAATTATTATGCATTCTTTTTTTTATTTATATATAAATATATACGATTTAAAAATGTCAATTAAAATATTTTTTAAAAATATTTATATGCAAATTATACTTACTTAGATTATATTTATACAATACATGTTTATATAGTAATTACGTACTATTGCAACAATGCCAACTTTCAAGATAATTCGCCAAATTGTGAACCCTGATTTCCCACGTATCGTAAGTGCTCAATTGACAACCATGCGCTTCCTTTCATATAATGTAGCCAATACCGTTGCAATAATACTTAAGTACCATTTATATAAAGCCGTATACTATGAAAGGTTAGGAAAACTTAAGCCCTGAGAGCTGTTTACTTTCCTTAAAATTCTCTAAGCAAACAAAAGGAGAGGGTTCGTACTTTTTCACAATTAATGCTTTTATTTTATCATAATCTTTTAGTTGCCATCCCTAATATAACCAAAAATATTCAGCCTTCTCACCAATAAAATGCATTAAGATTTTGGATTTTAATTCTTTTGGCACATTTTTGTGCGTAAGTGCTCTTTCTACTGAATCCAAAAATTGATCTCATGTTTCCTTTTTTTGTATCTTCGATTTCCTACATAAGAATTATCTTTTTCTCCCAATTATTTTCGCTAGCACTCCTCTTCTCTCGTTCACGTATTGGAGTTAAGGGGAAGTGGGCTGCATGACAGTAATATTTAAATAAAGATAATTAAATCTTTCAAAAAACTATGTATGAAAAATTTTTACTCAAAAAAGTCAAAAAAAAGTGCCAAAAAAGTTTTTAATTTAAAACTAAACGACCGTCGACGACGTCGATTGACGATTGGAGCCGAGAAAACTGATTGAGCGTAACGCAGTTGAACTTGACACTTTATTTAGATTTACATTTCAGCGAAACACACCTAAAGAAGTTATCGCTTCAAAAAATACTTTTATGAATTGGATATATTTAATATCACGTGATATTGAATTTTGAGATTAGTTCATAAACAATTATTTGTTATGCTTACCAATGAAATTTAATCAAAGTCAATTTAAATTATAATTTTTCATACATATATGATAAATTTTCTTCATTAATAACTTCTGCGATCTAAATAATTGAGTTACACTGCATGGAATAAATTTTAAAAAGTTTTATTTTATTTTAAGCAGAGTAGAAAAGTTTAAAATAAAATATCTAAGGAAGAACAACAATGCGATTATTTGCAGTAATTAAATATTAGTACTTAAGAAACATAAGAGTCGAATCAAATCGAATTGTTTTACAATATTCTGTTGTAGCCTCTCTCGAACCCGGCACTCATACGTAGGGATTTTACGTTTATGATTTTTTACGTCAGGATGGAATAACTCAGTCACAACTCAAAATCATTCACTTCCACACTCTTTTTTACAACATAAACATGGCTTTATTACACACTTTTAAATATACTGTAACTATACACTAATTCAAATACTCAATAATATGATAAACTCGCAACAGGACGCACGCCTTCGCTTACTGCCCCTAACTCTCGAGTGTGTGGGCGTAAACACCACCAAATCCTTACAATCCTGCGCGTTCAAAGCACCTTCTACATTTGAGTTTTAACGATTCTAATTCAAACTAACCCAGCAAAATAATTTATACCATTGCATTTCTGGTTTGTGCTTATATGATTTTAATTATCTTTAATTAAATTTATTAATCATACACTTATTTAAATAGCAAATGCAAAACACATAAATATAAATAACAATTCTATTCAACTAAATCTATTAAAAAAAGTGAAGCCGAATGAAAATTGTGAAACATTAACACAAGACGTACTTAATAGGTTAATGAAATTACTACTAATTAAGAAGCAATTAATAATTCATTTCATCACCCCCTTTTGCTTCCGGGCCATAGTCTCTTCTTTTCCCCCAAAATATTTTACCCGGAAATTGCATACCTATACATCTATTTTTATCCGAAGCAAAGAGAAACAAAAAAGGCTCCGAACAAATAAATAAAAGCTAAAAAACAATTTGAAAAACTCTTCCATCTGCTCGGACAATATTCCACAAAACCAAGAGAGGAAGAATCTTTCTCGAAATAAACAAAATCCATTGAACTTAACCACAGAGTTAATTAAGATTCCTTAATGAGTAGAAGTCTGGTTAAGAAGCCCAATTCGCAAAAGGCAAAAAGACCGCTTGGAAGAATTCTGTATTCCTTCTATCCTAACTCAACCCTTTCCCTATTTGATCGTTCTCTCTCCCATCGATCACGGTTTTCGTTCTTATTTCTTTTCTTCAAAGGAGAGGGGGGGGGGAGAAGTTGACTGGCAATCAGTCCAGCAATCCACCCTCCATCGGTTTATTTCATGCTAATTTCCGTGCAGAGTTGGGAGCCGTGCATGTCTAAGCACGCTATCGGGCTTTTCTTTAATCTTCCCGCCTTTGCCTTCATGAAGGATCTTATGAGAGAACGTCTCAGGATGATTGAAGTTCTGAGGTGTGTGTGTCTGCCTGCAGCTGGAGGTTTCAGATAATCGAAGGCGAAGTCCGGCTCGACTGCCAATTTTTTCTTTCTTTTTTTGCTACGCAGAATTCGTAGATAGTCAGGATAAAATAAAATTTCTGTAAGTAATATAAAGAAAAGGAATTCTTTGTTGTGTGGGTGGAAATGTTTTGAGTGGAGGGAGTATGTATAAGTATTTGAAAGTGTAATGTACATGATTTATTTATTTGTGGTGATATGTACTGTAAATTTTGTACTTTTTGAGAGGTGAAGAAATCAAATAATAATAATAATTACTGTGTTTATACTCAGAAATATTACAAAACACCTTTACACTGATAAATCTTGGATAAAACCGTTTTGGGGATTGGTAGGATTTACACAAAGTTTCTCAACTTAATGATTTTCATGGTTTTTTTGGTTGCCTCTTATGTGTATGCATGATGTAAAATAGATTTTGTGCTCAAAATTTCATAAACAGCTAACCATTTAATTGTTTAAGGGAAAAACTAGAAACTTATGAAGTGATTTAAAATGTTACTCCTCCTATAAAAATTGACGTACATATATGAAATTTGATTTACAAGTACCTCAAACTACGTGTAACAAAATTTGGTATGGGTTTTTCGATAACATGTTTAGTATTCGTACAATACTTCTTTTTATGAATGCTAAGTGGAAATTCCTTAAAAAATGTGTAAATTCTAAATTCAATTATTTTTTAAAAAATAAGTATTTCTTTGATTGAAAAATGCACACAAACTTTTATTACATGTACTATTAGCAACAAGTAAAAAAATCAAGTATTAGGCACAATAGAAAAAAAGCCTTAGCATTTTTAATGAAGACAAACCAATTATTTTATCTTTACAAGATAAGTAGGTTTTATGTTTTGATTTGCCATTTGGATGTGAATAAAAGCAAATGTAAATATTATCACAACTCTGCGTTTTTTGAATTTAGAGCTTTCAAATTGTGTGAGTTTGTAGAAAAGTATCTAAAAAATAATTTAGGCTAAAAAAATTTAGTTTGATTTTTTGACCGATTTTTGTCATTTGAATCGTACTGTGTCCCCTTAAAAGTGAATGAAATGCATATGCTAAAAATTAATTCTGTAAAACTATTAATATATTGAATGCATTTATGAATAGTTAGTCGTTTCCGGAGTGGCCACCTCCGAACTTTGACTTTTAAGGATGGAAACAAAGTTCTTCCGACTTGTGTTAGGTGTTCTGCCTGAAGGCATCTCCAGTACACATTCTTGACTGCCTGGGGCATACGAAACAAATCTTTATGAAGACCCTCTAATGGTGTTGGACTCTTAGAGAGTGAGAGTGAAATCATGGACTTGGTCTAGCTTGGCTAGACATGGGGATTAGCAGCAAAGGCATGAATGGTTAGAGTATTAATGACTATGGTGTTATTCAAATGGAAAAGAAATAGTGTGCATTTTAAATGTTTGAGTCAAAACGTGACATGTATTGAATATAAACAAAAATAACAAATAAAAGCAGTATTAAAATATACTTTTGACAAGATCGTGTCAATGAGAGACGAGATCATGATCTCACCTTCTTTATACAAGTACATGCATCATAAGCTTGAGGTAACATGTAGTCTTGTCCTATCCTATAAAGCATGTGTGTCAAGTTCAAAGGCTAACTTGGGCCAAATAGACAAAGTTAAACTTTAGGTGGGCCAAAAAAAATAAATATTCATGGAAACGTAAGTTTATTTTGTTTAATACAGTATATTAAACATAAATAAAAGAACAAGAAAATTTAATGTTTACCTCCTGACACTTGACATCTCTTTTCTGCTGCTATGTTTCCTATTTCGGGAGAAATTTTGATATTTTATTATATAAACCCTACTATAGAGTGAACTGTCTTTTGTAAACACCTGAGTAAAACCTATAATCATTCTCTATTATTGACACTTTTTTTTCAATTTTCTTTTTTTACCCTTTTCGCTTTTAGGTCACAGATATGCACATCTTAAATTATACTTATACGTTACTCAACTTAACCATTGTTTTGATTGTTTATTATAGATGAACAACAAATCTAGTTTCGTTTTCTATTTCATTAAAAGTTAAATTTTTTCCTGTTGCTCTGGATTTTCCTTGACATACTTTTGGTTTTGATTAGCAGTGTTGGTGTACCAACCCTCATGTTTGTCTTGAATAACACCCGGTAAGAAAGAAAATTTTGGCCTAGGGAGACTTTTGAGTCCCTTTAGTCCCCGCTTTGGTGTAGATGGGTGGCAGGAATGAGTTCGTTTCTGTCAAACCCTGGTGATAAGTCTCTGCGGGGTTTCTTTGGAACCCCCGAGGAGACATTACTGTAGTGTTAGTGCTGCACGTAAAGGTACCTCGGTGTTTTCCCACTGGATCCTCGGCCTAATATTGGATGATATCCTGGATGACTTTAAGGTAAAGGTCTCGCTATTGGTGACAAGTTTTCTTTGTTGAACTCTATGGTGGGTGAAGGCTCACCAGGATGAATACCAGTTCTTTTTCTGTATTCATTTCTTTCGTACTCTGGCAATGCCATGTGCTACCCTTTGTTTTAGCAATACATAAAACATTTCAATTCAATTTTTAAATAATTATCTAATCTATCTTTTAAATATCCCTTAAATTTTTAATTTCTATCCAGAAAGCTCTCAAAAGTATATAGTTCGTAAACCAAAATCAACAAAACAGTTACAATTTGGTGGTTTACTTAAAGAAACTAAAATTGCTTTAAACACCAAATCATTCCTGCTGGATAAAACCCTTTGAAATTCTCCCTTAACAATAACACACAAACTTTTTAATTTTTCTCTGGGTGTCATTTCAGAAACTGACTTGTTTCTTTGCTTCCGAACTAAAAATATTTGATTGATTTTCTGACAAAAGTGTATCTCAGGTTAGAAGACTTAGAATGAAAATGATACTGAAGTATATTTCCATTTAAACATTTGATACTAACTCTTGTTTCTTGTACATAACGAACTACTACTAAAGCAGGTTACTTTGTCAAATACATCCACAAGTATCTGAGTTTTATATGCTGTTTCAAGTATCAGAAGTTTGGATATTCACAAGATACACCATGGAGAACTAACATGCTTCGGGTGCGCTTCTGTTGTTCATTCTTCCATGGAAATAAATCTGGAGTCAAAATGTATCAGTAAGTTACAATCGTATTCACGTAATTCATCATTATGTCCAAAATGGGAACCAGAAAAGCAAACATAACCAGTAAAAACTAATTAAATTATTTTTATACAGAAGTTGCAGAACTTATATCTGCACAAGCAGCTCAAACTTATGTCTAGACTGCCATACTACAATAATATCTTTTAGTGTTTACAATGTGTGAAACCATTGTTATTTCAAATCAATTTGGTACAAGTACATCTTCCTTGACAGCTACACTTTCCACAAGATCCTCAGAAAATGAGGTATGTTTCTTGCCTTTCACATCTTCCACTGTACCTGCCCTATCAACTAAGTCTCAACATCTCTACTTCTATATCTGATATGGTCTTTATTGCATCAAATATAATCTACATTCCTCAATTTTGTCATTTTATCAAATAAGGCATGCACGTCTTTTGCTTTCATTATCTACTAAATTCAATGCATATAAACTAAAATTTAGCTAATTGTTCTTCATTTTGAAGTTGTCGCCTCCGAATTCAGTTGTCTACCTTCCTCTGCTGCCTGTAATTCTTCTCAGACTTTTAAACCATTACAAAAAGTCAGAAGTCTTTCAATAAGGAACAGCATTTTAAATAAAGTTTCTTACCTTTCAATAAGACACAAACCTGAAATTAAAATAAAAATAGATATTTTTTTGTTTTCATTTTCAGAAAAACTAGACAACTGTTTATATTATGGTAAGAAATTACTGGCGCGAACTTTTTAGATTTATAGGGTTGTAACAATCTTTTAATCGCCAAAACTGGAAATAGGTTCTGGAATTAGTCACCAAATCTGGAAATAGCATAATTGGAAATCTGGAAACGGTATAATGAATTAGTCGCCAAATCTCAAAATCGTTGTTCCTGATGTCCTGATCAGGCCCCAATGGAACAAAATTACGAAATTATTCTATTGTCATCGGTCCTGGACAATTGTGCAAAATTTCGAATTAATTTGACATTTTGAAGCGGGTGAAAATCGAGTTCACAAATTCCGTTACATACAAGTGAATCCTATAAAAGCGTGTTAATAGTATATCATACCCCCCCCCTAAAAAAGTACCGCTGTATAAGGCTTATCAGAAGAAGTGGACATTGTTGTGTATGATGCTGAAGAATCCATGGAAGAATAGCATACAGGCTGCGCTATTTGATACCAATCAGAAACATCTCTAAGGCGAGTATTTAATTTTTCTTTAACGTATTTATTATAAATTAGAAAGTTTTATCTTCTATTTTTCTTGATGAGGTATACTATAAATATTTATGTTTAGCATTAACTTCATTACAGCATTTCTAATGAGATATTTTAATGACTTTTCTTTGAATACAAAAATCTGTAAATTCTACATTATGTTTCATAGTTCTGGATATTTGACTTATTATTGATTTTATTTACACACTTTTGAATTGATTTAGAAAAACGGAAGCTTTGATTGATATATAATATCAAGAAATTTTACTGATATCAGCAAGGGGCAGTTTAATATTATTTAAGGATATTGAATTAGCTATGCATGTTTTAAATACACCTTCCAATAATAAAGGACATTCATGGTATTGAAGATATAATAATAAAACATAAATTTTAGGTTTTATTGAAATGAAATCATGACGATATTGAGTAAATATAATATTTGAAAATATCCCATAATCTTCTTTCGCTTGAAAAATATTCAATTGAGCCAAAAATATATTTCTAGTTATCTTTTCTCATTAAATTTAATAGCTAGAGCAATCATTTTGGCTGCTATTTTTTTTCAATTAATCAAACTCCATCATTTTTCTGGAATTGATTGGTAATCCTAAGGCTTACGTTTCCCAGTACCTTCCGAAGTATGAATAAAATAAAAATCTTTAGGTAAACCTCTTTTCAATTTATTAGAGGTTTGCGCACTTTCGGAAAGTGTTCAGTTATGTTGTTTACCATATATCTTTTCATCGAAGCATTTCATGGAAGTTTTGGTTTGGGTACTCCAGTACGTGGAAGCTCTTTGATGCTGAGGAGGTTAGAAAGAGAGGGATTGGTCAAAAACTAGAATGGATAGAAGCTTGTAGAAAACTTTTTAATTTCCGTTTATTGGAGCACCAATCACGTTGAGTGCATACATTTGGCAATAACTTTCCACCTAGATTTAATTCCGAAGTATTCTCTATTTTGAGTTTGTATTGACAAGAGGATTTTTGAATCATCAAACGTTGGAACGTTTCTATTTGCAGTGTATTTAGGGAACTATTCACGTAAGATGCGAAATTAAATTTTGCTTTGAGAACATAAATGTCTCGAATAAATCTAATTCAGTTTCTTAAGATATTCGATTCGATTTAATATAATGAAATAAAACTTATGAAATTATTTCTTAGAATACATTATTATTATAACTTTCAATAAAAATTAGTATTTGTGTATAATACTCCCTTTTTTTGAACATTTTGTTAAGACAAAATAAAATTAAAGAAAAATATTTTTGATTGTAATAAGTGCTATAATTATTACTATCACTATCAGATGTATCAGTTTAACTATTTTTATGTAATTATAATGGAAAGATTTAATTACTCAAAATATCATTAATAGCTTTCAATTGATTGATTGATTGTTTATTAACGTCACGCGCAGAGTGAGTGAGTGAATATTAACGTCGCACTGTTTTAGCAACACGAAGGCTTTTGGCGACGGTCCCCGTAATTTTGAACCATGGTCAAGAGACGCGGACGACACCTGAGCTGGCACCCCCTCTCTTAACTACTACGCCATACCAACGAGAGGACGTTTGAGCTCTCGACAGATTTAACGTGCATCCCTCCCCTACACGGCGGGTCTTTTAGTGGTAATGGGATCGAACTCATGACACGCTAGCCATGATCTGATGCCTAGACCACTTGGCTACCGCGGCCACCCTCACGCGCAGAAGACACGTGTATACCTATTGGTTTTTTTCCTTGTAATATTCTGAGCCACAATCATGGGACCAGAATGGCATTTGTGTTGACATCCCAATCCCTAAACTTCCGCAAAATCCCAAAGTGAGTACTTGATGTGTAACAGTTCCTGTACACAGAGGGGTTTAACATTTTTCAAATAAGATTTGTATGTAATATAAAAATTGTTACAAATCGTTCGCGTTGAATTTTACATGGAAGCAGAAAAAGAAAATGATTTTAACATTTTTAAGTTTTGTGATCCCTTACATTTCATAATTTTCTTACTAGTTATTGCATTAAAATGATGTAAAATCCAAGAAAATATTTTATTTTTAACACCTTTTTGTTAGCTTCACTTGTATGTAACAGAATCTTTGAACTCTATTTTTACCCTATTTAAAAGGTCAGATTAATTCGAAATTTTGCTCATTGTCCGGGACTAATGACAATACAATGATTTAAAAGATTTGTTCCATTGTCCTGATCAGGATCATCAGGACTAATGATTTCCCATTTCCAATTCACATTCCGCATCTAGCGACTTATTTCAGATCCCGGTCAAGATTTGGCGCGACTAAAAGATTAAGTTACAGCTTAGTTTGATTCACAACAAAAAAGGGTGGTTTTTTTAGTTTTTTAAAAACTATAATTTATTATTAAATGTTTTATACATGAACTTGTAAGAGTACCAACAAATAAAATAGTTATTAGAAACAGAAACAAGTTTAATATAATCTGAAAGGCTCTAAAAATTACAATACAATTTTATAGTTCAAATAAACTACACGGAAAAATAAGAAAAAATAATTACTACTCTGAATTTTAAAGACAGTTAAATTTTATTTCATCGTTTTGTGCATCACAATATAAAATTCTTTTGAAAAGACGTCTTTTTTTAAAAAAAAAAAAAACTTCTTTAAAAACGTCCAATTACATCTTTCGAAAATTCATGCCTACAAAAGTTAGTGTGTATCAATTTTTAATTCTAAAGTTTGAAGTTTTCGGAAGAATATGAAAAACAACACTTAGAAGCCTGCATTTATTTGATATAATTAATGGTCTTGATTTAGAACAAAAGAAATAGTTGTTTTTTAAAAACGTCATATTGGAACAAATAAGAAAAATTTTAATCTATAATGTCAAATGCTGAAATATTAGCTCAGTTTCAAAAATTCTTACATCAAAAAATTTCATAATTGCGAATTTTATATCTAGTATAGATCTGAAAATGTTTTAATGCTTTGAATCGCTTGAAAAAAGCTATCGAAATCAAAATATAAAAATGCTGTAAGCTTATTTAAAGTTTAAATCTAGATTAACTTTAAATTTTATAAATTTGTTATCAATTTGCAATTTCTTTAAAATCTACTTTAAAGCTAGATAATAATATAAAAGCAATAGGGGATCAATATATTCAAGTTTTATAAAATTTTTAGGATTTTTCAAAATTAAATTTAGTAAGAAAAATATTTAAAATTGATGTGCTATGCTAAGATATTTCTTAGTCTTAATATGCTTATAATTTCTTGCACTTTTCGTAAACTAAGAATAAAAAAAATTCAAAAAGCGAATATTTCAAAATTTTTAATATTTTTATCACAAGTTTTGACATTTTGCTCAAAATTCTACTTTTTAGCCAAGTTGAATGAATTTAATAATTAAAAATATTATTTATTACGCCTGAAATTTGACTAAATTGGTTTTTAATTAGTCCCTACATAAGTAAACAAAACTGATAGAAATTACTCTTAAAAATATTATTTAAGTAAGTTATTAATTGAAAAGCAACTAAAAACATTTATTACAGTAATCATATTTGAATTATTGTAGTGTAGGTACCATAGCTTCACGGCTGTGGTCACGTGTTCAGTAACTGATGATGCTGGAATCGAGCCATGCTGCATGTTTTTGCTCTACTACAGACTGACACTTAAAATAATGGATTGTCACACGTTAAACTGAATTAGACCCGAAAGTCTTCACTTGTTGTGGAATGAAAATAGTAAGAATATGGGACAGCTCGCGCGCTTATTGCCAGGTCAGTCAAATATTGTTATTGTGGTCAAATTGTACAAGTCAAACAGTGGCTATTGCTTAAGACAGTGCTTTTCAAAGTTTCAATATTCGCGTCCCAGTATTCAATCATAATTTTTATTGCGTCCATCTCATACAGTAAAAATGTATTGAACTAAATACTATATTTTGAGGCTAAAACTACGATACGATCTTAATCTCTTAAGTAGCACCAGCGTATATAAACGTCACGCTCAGCCAAAGCATTAATTTCTCCAGACGTATATATACGTTTTTCTGAAGAACGATCTTTTCTCTGCACTGCTATCCATAAAACTATTCCGAAACCTTTGGAATGCAATAAAAGGAACTTCACAATGTTTGCGAAGGATTTACTTATTTCAAATTTTTTTTATTACTTATGTCTCCCCATAATACATCGCATACGTGCGCCTACGTAGAAAACGGTTGATATTCGGAAGCGAGTCATGTAAGTTTTAATCGGCAGTTTAGGAATTAATTATAAACCGGTACAATTTATAAAGATAAATATTCATTTTTAGATAATTTTATATATGACAATCCCATGGGGTTACTGGTAATTATTAAACTTGTTATTAACTTAGTATTGTTGCTGTTGCTTATGCCACCTGTCTGACGAAGTCAGATAGAGGCCCACGAAATTCATCATGGCAACTTAGTATTGTTAAATTAATTATTAAATACATTGTGTAGCACTGATACATTTGTAAGTATGATATATCAGTGTGAATGTGTATTTATTTTTTATTATGTCAGAATGCATTTTGTGTTTTTTTTTACTTTCAGTAAATTAAAAAGATTTGAATAATCTTTTGTTTATGACTTCTCAGTATGCTCGCAGCCTCACCCCCCGAAGCGTTGTCACCCCCAAAGGGGTGGGTTTGAGAAACAATAGCTTAAGATCTTAAGAGCTATTGCCTTTAAACTTTATGCATCTTATATTGAAATATTTATTTATTTTATTTTCAGTTTTGTGAAATAACGAGATTTTATCTTGGTTTCTTACTCTAAAGAGCCTTACGTAATAAATGTATTTTTAATACACTCATGATGAGCAGTGACAAAATAAAAAAGAACTCGAGTGAGAAGTGGCATTAAAAATGACCTTTTTAACTAAGCATGCATGAAGCTTATTCAAAAATTAAAAATTCAAAGACCTAGGACTAGCTGATTAAATCAGAAATGGGCGAAATGTCTTTTGCAGTAATGCAGGCTTGTGCACGTCGATGTAAAAACTGATGAAGATTCCTAATCTCATCTTGAGATATATTATGCCAGTGATCCATGTATTGTTGCATTAGATCTGAGACATTTAAAGTGTCAGAGTCTTCGTGGACTATCATATTTTATACATGGCCGATTGTCGAAAGATCTTATAACCAGGTATAAAAGTTAAGAATATCAACAACATGGAAATAGTTTAGAGATACGTGAACCGTTTGAAACTTGTATTACCTCAGCGTTTCTCAAACTGTGGGGTGCGCCCCCATAGAGGGGCGTGTTAACTCTACGAGGAGGGCGCAAGCATATTGAAAAGTCGAAACCCAAAGCTTATTTAGAAAAAAAATATTAATTTATTAATATAATACACTGGTATATTAACACTGATATAAGAAACTTATAAATGTATCGGTACTGCACAATGTACCTTATAATAATTTACTATACTAAGTTCATAACAAGTTTAATAATAACCAGTGATCCCAAGGAATTGTTATATATAAAATTACATGAAAAAATTAATGCTGATCTTGATCATTTGTAAGGTTAATAATTGATTCCTTAACTGCGGATTTAAAATTACGAGATTCCCTCCCCAATCCTATCATTTTTCACGTCGGAGAGCATATGTGATGTATTGGGTGAAAGGGAAGAAAATGAATAAATATGGAAATCCTCTGAAATAGGTAAACCCTTTGAAAACACTGTCAACCTCCTCTTATTGCATTCCAAAGCCTTCGGAATGATATTATGGATACCAGTGCACAGAAAAGTTCGTACTTCGGAAAGACGTATATATACGTCCGGAGGAATTAACGCCTTCACTGAGCGAGACGTTTATATACGCTGGTAGCCCTTTAGAGGTTAAAGTCTTATTGTAGCCTTAGCGTCAAAGTATATTATTGAATTAAATACATTGTAATTGTATGGAGGGGGACGCGATGAAAATTATGATTGAATATTGAGTCGCAAATATTGAAACTTTGAGAAGCATTGTATTACATTGTTTAAAATGGTTCCAGGAATTGTTGAATATTTTGTCTTTGCATAGTTATGCCCATAAGTTCAAGTGACTCCTTATTTCTTAGTGTAACTGGCCATATTTTTAGGATCCTGGTTATGTGACCACATTCGAAATCGTTTATAGTTGTACATGAGGTCTGAAAAAACCGTACTATTTGTTGTACATTCAAGAAATGTCAACACTAACAATGGAAAAAGGTAAACCATTCATGATTGTTACCTGTTTCAAAGAGATAGTTGTAACGTAGAACCACGCACTATGATCTAAATTGCATTCGCAGGCCTTGATTTCTGAATCATTTGTGCAATTTCAATATCGATTATACATACATATACACATACAAATCTTCAAGGCATAAAAGAACCTACCACTCCATTTGAAATTAGACTTGCTCTTACAGCTTGTGCATTGAAGTAATAAGCCACAATTATTATTAAAAAGCTTTTTCCTGGTCAGGCGTATCAAATGTTATTGCCGTGTGGGGGATACATGTGAAAGACAGATGAACAGAAGTTTACAATGCAGACACAGAAGAATATAGACTTTTTATTAGAAACGAGATCCCAGCATAAGATGGAAGGATTGCGCTACTGTCCAATCGAAACAGGAATCCATTTCAGGCAAAGTCTGACTTCTTTTCCCGAAAATACATCCATGTCTTATTTCAGGATTCGCGAACGCGAGCCCACTCGATTAGAAGCCGAGTGTCATAACCATCATACCAGGTGGGGCGGCAGAAGTATCAAATAAATGTTGCAATTAACATCGTGGAACCTAATTGCTTATTGACGTCACACTTCTCTCCCTATGTGAAGCAAATAGGGGCTGTTGGTGACCGATCTCGTCATTTCGAACCATTTTCCAGTGGCGAGGATAACATCTGAGCTGTGGGAACGCCTTTTTCAAACTTCCTCACGTAAAAACCATTACATTCCAAAAGGAAGTCTTTAAATATCTACAGATTTAAAGTGCCCCTTTAAAAGGCGGGATCTGTTCGTGAAGAAAGGAAGACGGAATGATTGCAAGCCCTAGAAAGGGAGGTTCAGGCATCTCCGAAATAGCTAACCCTCTTACAACAACATCTGGAATCTTTGCAGGAAAATGAGTAACCCCGAAACCTTCGAGCGTAAAGTGGAATAGCGAGAGAAAATTTTATGTGACCCAAAACTATACCAGATGAGTGGCAGGCATCGACAACAATGAAAACATTGCAACATGATTCAATACAGGATTATTGCAAAGCATATACGATCGAACAAAATGGATCTTCATACGAATCAATTCTTATATAATCGGCAAAACAGAAAACACAGCTTTTTGGAGCTACATAACATCTAATTTTTTCTGTTGATTATATATCGGAAGAAGGATGCCTAGTTTTACGACTTAAGGTTTCTTTTCCATGGAAATGATGGTTGGATCAGCGAGTGGCACATATATCACGAAATCATGAATTTGGTATACCATATAAGAAATCTGAGAGTATTAACACAGTTGTCATTCTGTTAACTTGGGTTAATATTGTAGCTGAACGGTTTCAGTAATTTTTAAAGTTCATGTCTAGAATACATCTGCTGTCACCATACCCAGGGGATGTCTCGTACAATATAATTGTCGGGGAGTATACGGATGTTCCCAGTTCTTTGAGTTAAATAAATATACATATATTATTATTGTAGGGTTGGATATGCGCACTGTCGTACCTCCCTCTCCCTTGTATGTAGAATGGAGCAACCCAAATTGACGTCACATCCCGTCAAAAGTTCCCTGCACGGGAAATCACTTAGACGGACGCCGACGGATCATTAACACTAGACGAAAGAGAAAGACGTTCTCCTTTGTGTTAAATATATCTTATAATTTCATTCTTCATTTTTTAATAAATCATTATCATCCTAAGGTTGTAGTCATTTTTCCATATTTTTTTTTATTATTTCTGTATTAAGCTCTTGATGACCTCTTTCACCAAACCCAATTCCACACTAAAACTGAAGAAATTTATTAATTTTTTAAAATTTAATATATTTTGGCTCAAATAAATAATAAATTTTGATATTTATTTTCAGTTTCTTTCTTCAATATATAATAATGTGCATTGTAACTAAGATTTTTTTTAAAAAAAATTGCTCTCTAATTCATAATTTATATGCATAACAATTCTAATTTTCTTAATTATATGTTTTCCAAGGGGATTCTTATGATTTTCTTCGTCTCTACAATCTATTTATCCTTTTCCATTTCTATTTTCTCTTTGGTGTTATTTTTAAATTTAATTTCCAAACATGGTGATTTTTTTCTGAATGCGCCACAAAAAATTAAGCTTGTATCATCCTTTCTTGAGACATCCATGATATTTTAACCTTTATTTTTTGTTGAGTAAACAGTTAAATTATGGTCAGAGAGCCTGGGACTAATTATAGTTTTTAGCTTAATGATTACGCCTCGGCGCGATTTTGTCTACGTGTTTTTTAGAATCAAGCCCCTCTCATATAAAAGAAGTTCGTATACATCACTGATTATAGTGATTTTTTAGAGGTTTGAAATACCATTAACTGACTTTCTATTAATCAATTTTGTGCTCTTTTATGACTTAGAAGAAGACTCGGTAGTCTAGTCGTTATGGTCACGAACTCCACGAACTAGTGGCTTGGTTCGAACCCATCGGTGGCATGCGATGGGTTCGAGTCTTGATGCCTGAGAAGATCCACCGTGTAGAAGGGCTATGCACGTTAAATCCGTCGAGGTTGAAAGTTCTCCCATTGGTGCTATGTGGTAGTTTGAAGAAGGGGTTCCAGTTCTAATGACGTCTACATGACAGAGGTTAAAAATTACGAAGTCCGTTGCCAATAATCCTCTCGTGTTTATAGCGTGGTGTTAATAAACTCATTCATAATTTAGAGATCTTGAAAGAGGTAATTGGTCCACACATCACACTTTCTAAAATAGAGCTTTTGTAATAAAAGTATGTATACAAGCTCCCCTTAATTGCTTTTGAGGATTTGGAACGATGTAAAAATGACAGAAATGCCTCGATCCAGATCCAGATATTATTAGGTCGGTGAGATATTTCGAGACTGGATGGAGATGTTTCAAATCTATATACTAAGGCTATAATAATAAATGACATAGCGGAAATTCAATATTTGATTAGTTAAGTCAAATCAAGATCAGCACCACATTCGCTTCTTATATCTTTCATTTTGACCTATAACTAACTTAATGAACCGTTGAATATAGATAAATATATTTATCAACCGAATGATATATATAGTCGAACCCCCAATTACGAACCTCTATATTGCGAATTTTTTTACATAATGAACATTTTCCTGGAACCAAGAATATTTCATGATTTTCTTCTTAAAATAACCTACCAATAGTGAAGTGAATTTTCTATGTAACGAACTTTTTCTCTTGTGATTCAATTCTTTTCTTCCTATTTTTAAAGTAAAGTTTTCTTTCAACACATTTCATGGTAGTCATAAATCCTGAACTGGTTTTATTAGGTGCTTAACTCGCCAAGAGCAATAGAATTCTGGGAATTTCATCCAAGAAGTGTAACCCTTAACCCCCTCTCATTGTCCAGTTCAGCGGAAATATCTTCGAGATCTTCTTTCACTTCGTATCCTTGAACTAGTCGCCGTTCATTTGTAATATTGATCAGTCGTACTGGTAACTTCATTTATTGTAGCTCAAAAATGTCAAAACGTAAGTGCTTGAGCATCAAAGATAAAAATTTAATTCTTCAGGAAGTGGATATAAGAGTCAATTAACTTTTCATGCAGTTTTTTCTCTTTTTTTATAGGTAAGATAAATAAAATATATATATATTAATTTACAAAAAAGTGTGAATAATTACTCTCTTTTAATGTATACATTTTATGAATTTAAAATTTGTTTTATGTGGTTTATAAAAAATATTGACAGATGAACCTCTATATAACGAATTTTCCATATAGCGAACTTTTTTTCGGGGTTTAGCGACTTCGTTATATAGAAGTCCAACTGTATATGTATAAACTACTTTAGTATATATATATATAATATATCATTATATATATATATATTTTCCTTTTATTTAATAACATGAATGGAGTTCTCAAATTCATTGAAAGATATTTTCATGCTGCAATAATAATAATAATATATTCATATTTTTTTTATCGTTTAGTTACAAGATTTTTTCAAATATTCATTTTAGAAACGTTATACATTCCTTGTCCGAGACATATATAAGGAAACAAAAAAAAATCGTAAGACATTATTACGAATTTATTTTCAAAAAATATAAATCGCTAAACTTTTACAATAACTTTTAGAGAAACACATTACGCTTTTAATAACACCACACTCAACTACAAGCGAATATTTTTCTAACAATGACCCACCAGAACATGCCCCCAACAGGCATTTCTAATGACACAGTTCTTTCCTGGCGAGAGAAAGAAGAAAATTCTGAGGTCAGAAGACGTCTGTTTAAGTTCCTTCCCCCTAAGTGGTCGTCAAGAGATGAGAGGGGATGGAACACCCCCGCACATACACATCTCGAGGGACACCAGGACTGCCGACAGTTGCTGTCTCGTCTCTGCTCTTTTAATGCATCCCGCCTCTTCTTCTAATCCTCCTTTTCTCCTTACTTTAAAACCTTAAAGTGTCCCACGGATGTCTTTTCCCGTGACGTCCTTCTGGAATTATCCCCCCTGCAGCTTCTTCCCCCTCTACAAAGCGGATCAAAGCGGATCCCCCACCAAGCATCTTTGCGGATCGATTCATGACGTAAAGGCCATCCCGGCATCATTACTTAAGAAATTCTTAAAGGGGCATCATCTACCAGATGACTTCTTAATGCTGACAAGGCGACACGTCACTCAAAGGCGCCTGCATGCATAGGCCGACGAAGTATTAAGGCTCTCGATCGTTGGTGTTACGGAAATAAAGATGTAAAAGAGGAGAAAAAAGTGTGTTTGGCTGAAAAGAACTGGAGCAGGCGTCCGTCGCTTGAAGCAAAAAAGAGAATGGTTTGCTTGAAGGAAGTCTTGTAGGTGAGGTAAACAGTTGAGATCAAAACCTACCTTTGGAGAAGATTAATGCGAATAACTTATGAAAAGTTTATGGTTATAAAAAGGTTGATCTTAGAAAGCAGTTGTATATGATAAAAAGTAGTTTTTATTTAGGGGTTTTGCTTCTTTTGATCTATTGTTATCTTTAATATACACAGGAATACAATAATTTTCAATTTACAATCGGTGCTGAGAGAAAATGGTAGATGTCTCCAGAAAATTATATATAAAAAACACTCATATATAGAGTGGTGGACAAAATTGTGGACATTTATAAAAATCGTTACGTTTTTTTTAAGTTTGTATGCTTATTGAAAATGTTACCTTGCCCAGAATGCAAAGTATTTTATATTTTAAACAAAGTTTAATATTGAATTCAATAAAAAAACAAAATTCAAATATTTGCAATAAAAAATGGTTATGCTGCAATAACCATGGAAGTAAAAAAAAAAACATTAGATAGTGATGATAGCAGTGGTATATCAGTACTTCGTTGGGTAGCCTTTATGTTTTTATTACATCTTCACTCGATGTTTCATTGAGCTGAAAATGGTTTTAATATCTTCTTTCGTTATTACATGATGACAGGAAACCATTATAGCCTCAATTAGTTCATTTTTATTTTATGGGTACTTCATTCGAATAAGATATTTTAAACGGTGCCGCAAGTTTTGGATAGGAAGTCAGGGCTGTTTTTCACTGAATATTCTAGTTTTTACCAACCTCTTCGCTAAGTATTCCATAATGTTGTACGGCTATATACTGCTCTCTTGTATGCAAAAACATTGCTATGGTAATCACCAGCGACGCACACACGAATTTTTCAAAAGGGGGTGGTCCAGGGTCGGAAGCCTACCATTCTTGTATAATGCTCCAATACGCCATCCAATGTATTCTTTTAATTTTGTCGATTTTTTGGAAAAAAACAGTACAAAATCAATTATTGAATAAATAATAGGCATTAATTAATAAAATTAATTATTGAATAAACAATTAGCATTAATTAATAAAATTAATTATTGAATAAATAATTAGCATTTATTTAAAAATTAATTATTTATAACAAATAGGTACTTAATTGAATTTTACATTTTATATACATAGTATTATAATCAATCGAAAAAAAATAGGACTTTAAGGGGGGTCCGTACACGAAGACCCCCTCCCTCCCTAATCTTTGCCACTGGTCCTCACCTTTTGATTTAAAAAAATTAAGACTTGAATTTCTAAAAGCGAAGTATATTTGCATCTTCTATAACCACTTGTAACCCCCTTTCTCTTGGGAGTTAATTTCTACAAAATCCATTCTTAATGGATTTCTAATTAACAAAAGAAACATGAATATTAAGTTTAAACTCAGTTGGTTTAGTAGTTTAAAAACGAGAAATTTTTATTTATTTCACGTCCATCACCCCTTTTCCTGTTTTTTAGAATAATTTTCAGCTAAATCATTTTTAAGAGGATTTTTATTCAATGAAAGAAACACGTTTGCCATATTTCAAGTCTGTAGGTTTTAAAATTCCGGAGATCTTGCAATAATGTGTAGGTGTGTGAGTCACATTTTCCTAGATATTAAAGTGTGTGCGCACGCGTTGTATTTACGATAATAAAATATACCGCTGCTGGAATTTGATGGTAGATCTAAGAGAATTTTTCAATGGGCTGCATATTAAAATTAACCCTTTGAAGATCCGGGAAGTCCTCCAAATGTGAGAGCCATTTCAAGGTGGCAACATCTAGGGGTGGATCTCAATAAAACGTTTTGACGCTAAAATTAATTTTAATTCAAGATCTCGTTGAGTGCTAAACATTGAGGCGATTTAATTTTGCATAAAGTACCGGAGCCAAATTTTGACTCTCTATCACACACACACAAGGTGTCTCCAATCTAAAAAGTCTGTCGACTCCAACCGGTATTGAACCCGCAGTCTTTGGCTTACAAAAAGGAACTTTTCCTTTAAGCCACAGAGCCGAAGATTTCCTCGATGCATGTTTTTTTGTTATTTAGCACAATAATGGAGTTATTTTTTACTTTGAAGTCCCAAACGAAAAATGATCTGATAGACAAATATTTTGTTGCTGTTAATAATCAAATATTATGAAAAAACTTACTTTAGTCATATAAGGAAAAAATGTAACACATAAGTATTAATTTTGTGCCGAAATTTTTTTTTGTTTTGCAAATAACAAGGTGCTTGAAAATGAGTCTTGTCAGGCTGTACAGTATTGACTATTCATTCCATAGCTCTGATTGAAAAGTACGCAATTGACATCAACTTACATTACTTACAAAATTAATTTCATCTGCTCATTATACTCATTCATAATTTTGATCTGAATTAAAATTTAATTTCATAGAATGAGTACGAATTTTTCTAAGAAATTAAGCATGCACATCTTGAGGATTTAAGATTCACGGAGAATGCAAAAATAAAGCTTTTTAATATATCAAATTGTAACGGGTTCTTTTCGGGTTTCTACTAAATATTATTTTTAACTGTGATTTTAGTTGAAAACCGTTTTCCATAGAAATGACTTGATTTTATATTAATGCTTCTATTTAAGTGCTAGTCGTGGAGTAGACGGGATGATTTTTGAAATTTGAGTATAAGAAGAAAGCGTAGTGTGGGTGATCGTTGGTCGCACTTAGTATAGTTTATCCAAGACGGAAAGATTAAGCAAGTGTTGAAGCAAGAGCGTTCAGGTGAACAGATAAGTGCTTACCTTTAAATAGTTAGCTTAATAAATTTGATTGCTCCTCGGTTGTAGTTATTAAGAATGCATTCTCCGTATTCTTATGAAGTCTAATACGTGGAGAAAGAAAAGAAAACATTGTTTAAATTGAGAAATCTCTGATTCTTACTAGAATTCTCTCACACCCGCGGTCAAAGGACCGCGACAAAAAGTGCAATAAGATTTCTTGAGACCTTAGGTTCTTAAGAAAATAATCCCTACGGGTGATCTTTTTAAGTCGATGCTAAATGAAACGCGTAACAAATTAATGTGCGTGACTCACGATCTCACTTAACTAGGCACAAACTGACTCGATTGACTACTGCCTTTCAACTTGTGACGGATCTATACGGTTCCTTCTATTAACCTCTGGGGAATTCTTTTTGAGCCAACATTTTTTCAACCAACTTTCTCCGAAGACAGAAAGTGTGATTATGCAAATAAGTTTAATATATATATATATATATTCTGGATTAGCGAGTGTAGAGTTAGTGAAGTGAGAATAAATTGGAATTGAAGTGAACAGAGGAGAAGTTAAGTAAATCGGCAGTGAAATGAATACGTAAACAGTGTAGGAAGTGAGAAGTTGGAATATTAAGACAGTGCCTAGTTCAACTATTGGAGAGCTGTTAAAGTCAGCGTGTCAGAATAGAAGTCTGCACGAGTTCAGGTACTGTGATCTTTAATCACGTTAGAGAGTTAAATTATTAGTGCGGTCTTTAAAATAATAAGCTCTGTATAAAGTTATCTTAAAGGTATCTGCTGGATTGGATATATTCTCCCCACACCATCTCGTCTCACCTCCGTTCTCTGACTGATCAAAGTTATCTTATTTAGAGTGTTGTGTCTGAGTTGAAATAGTGATAAATAAAATAATTGAAGTTCATCATGTTGTCTGATCATTTAGTTCCTCCTACACCTCTAGCCGGATAACAGGGAAGAAGGGATGTAAATTCTTTGTATACTAAATGAGTAAATATGAGGCATAGCGGTAGGCCTGGAGTTAGACACGGGCGATGGACGTGACAGATTAATACTGTCTTGCTAATATTGATATTTGGAATATGCTCGGAAATTTCTAGTTTTTTTGAAAGTATATCGGGGAATAACATTTGATGATTTAAATTATTTGAATCATGACCTTAGTGAGATTGAATTCAAAACAAGGTGAATCCCCCCCCCCCCACTCTTCTCCGCCTAGACCGTGAGTCAAATTGGCCTATGCCAGAGATGGGGAAACCGCGGGCTCGGTGAGTTTCTTGTGCGGCCTTCATAAAGACTAGCACTTGTAGTATTTTTATTTAATTATATACATTAATACAATTATATATATTTTCCGTCGAATTTTAAATTATTTTAGGAATTGTTGCTAAATCAGTTATTCATAATTTAATACTTTTACTTTTTTATTGCGCTTCTTGCGATGATAAAATTAATAAACAATACTTCTTTGTAGCTATTTTAATTTGAAATGGTATTTAAATGTGTAGTTGTTTATTATATATATATATACAAGGGGTGATCAAATGAAAAGGTACGAAACGACATAAAAATGAAACAGTTAAATATTGCATATTCCGCCAAGGGAGAATGTAGTGAGACATCTCGGGATGCCATTGGAGACTCTGACTGGGATCGGATCATGCGCGGGTGCCCGCATGCGTAGGAGAGAGCAAAGGCTCTTATAAAAAGCGGCGTCCAATGATGCGAGCACAGAATTACTCGAGCACAGAAAAAGCATTAACTCCGATGTGTACTGTGAGACACTCCGACGCCTACGCAGGTCCATCAAGAACAAAAGACTGGGGCTGCTCACGGAGATGTGGTTCTGCTCCATGATAACGCGCGTCCACACGTCTCCAGAGTCACACAAATGGAACTGGACAAGTTCCAATGGGAGACGTTGGACCATCCGTCCTACAGTCCGGACATGTCACCCTGCGATTTCCATGTGTTTGGTCCCCTGAAGAAACACCTGAAAGGAAAGCGCTTCAACTCGGACGACGTACTCAAGAACACTGTGAAGGACTGGGTTTCGTCACAGCCACAGGAATTCTGGGAACAAGGAATCCTTTGGCTTGTTCATCAGTGGGATCGTTGTGCTCAGGCCTATGGTGTATATTTTGAATAAAGTCTATATTTGTACCCACCGTGTCGTTTCGTACCTTTTCGTTTGATCACCCCTTGTATATATTTCACTGTTGGTATTTTTTATTTATGGAAGCATATATATACCGCTGGCCACCGTAAATGCAACAACAAGAAGGAAGCACACAAATAACATGAAATTTAGAACATGCATTACCGGAGGTGAGATATGCAAATGATTAGAATTTCAGCGCGGTCACACATAACGCACACCTGTGGCGCCACCTCAAAGCGCTATTTAAGGCTTGGAGATTTCGACGATTTCAAGTTCGGCAATTGTGTTTTTCTTGTGGTTTTTTTCAAAAAACGATCAGTTATGTCTCGTAGAAAACAGCGATCAGCTTTTCATCAAGTATCTGAGTTCGACACAGGAAGGATAGTGGCCTACCGAGATTGTGGATTATCTTCCAGAGAAATCGGTAGTCGTGTTGGACGAAACCAAACAACTGTAATGCGGATATGTGACCGTTGGATGCAGGAGGGTACGACGGACCGACGTGATTGATCGCATCCACCTCAGTGCACAACTTTACGTGAGGACAGGCAAAATGTGAGCATGGCAGTGACGGATCGCTCAGTCACATCATAAACCATAGCACAGCACATTGAGTCTGAAACGCATCATTCAGTGTCTGCGCGTATCATTCGACGCCGTTTACAACAGAGTGGTCTGTCCGCAAGACGTCCATTGCTTGGTCTACCCTTGACGCAGAACCGCAGACGTCTCCGCCGTCAATGGTGCGCTGAAAGAAGGATGTGGGCGGCAGAATGGAATGAAGTTGTCTTTACTGACGAATCACGCATCTGTCTGCAACACCACGATGGTCGGATTCGAGTCTGGAGACACCGTGGAGAGAGGATGCTGAAGAGTGGCGTTATGCACCGCCACACTGGTCCTGCACCGGGTATTATGGTATAGGGTGGTATTGGATATCACTCTCGCACTCCTCTAGTACGCATTGCCGGTACTTTAAACAGCCAGCGCTACATCTCTGAGGTGTTGGAGCCAGTTGTCCTTCCTTACCTTCAGGGCTTGGCCACAGCCATATTTCAACAGGATAATGCGCGACCACACGTGGCACGCATTGTCCAAATGTTCTTCGTCAATCACCAGATTGAATTGCTTCCCTGCCCGGCTCGCTATCCGGATCTTTCGCCGATAGAAAACATGTGGTCCATGGGTCCTCAACGATTGACCCAGATTACACCCTCAGCTGCAACACCAGATCAACTTTGGCAACGTGTGGAAGCTGCTTGGTCTGCTGTACCCCAAGAACACATCCAAAGTCTGTTTGAATCAATGCCAAGGCGTGTGGCAGCGGCGATCTCTAACAATGGCGGCTACTCTGGCTACTGATTCTGGCAGGAACCACACTCCACAGAAGTCTATAAATTTAATCATTTGATGCTTGGTCAACACATTATCTACAAAATAAATTTTGTTGTGTTATCTCTTGTCTTTCTTGGTGTTGCATTTACGGTGGCCAGCAGTGTATATATATAAATTACAGCATATCTAGGAATTTTAATAATTTAAAAGATAACACAACTAAGGGTTAACATTATAACAAAACTTTATTCTTATGTGAATACAAAAATATTTTATACTGTAACTTTTTATGTCAAATAATAAATAAATAAATAATGATTTAATTTTTTTTTTAATATTACTACATAGTGCACCAAATTCTTAAGACTATAATAATTTTTCATATAAGTCTCTTCAATAGGTATATCAACCTGGCCACCTTGATTGATGCGTAATTTATATGAGGGCTCTAATAATATAGAGATACCTCTGGACTATGCTTTAGACCGTCTCTGTAAATAAGAAGTAAATAACTACAGATACGTTGATCCACGTCAACGAAAGGTTTTAGCTGCGGATCACGTCTAGTAATTTCGACATTGAATCGCAATTTAGAGCCTTGATTCTAATTAGTACATTTCGTTGTAACTAATTTTAGCTATACTATTGTTTTTTGTATGGAAATTGACCTCAAAGTCCGTCCACGATATCTTAGGAAATTTAAAATATTGAAGTACTAGACGTGTCCATCCTCTTTATTTGACTTCAAAATTTTGAGATTTGTTGGAAGTAGCCTAGTTTTCATGGATAAGAGAATACTTGATTTCATTTATAAACTAAGTCTAACTGTCCATGTTTAATGTGTGTTCTTCAAACACCAAATTTCAATTAACTCTACTTATTTAAGACAACGAGTTATA